>JARYHS010008074.1:255572360-255781265 GCA_031002005.1 Vandiemenella viatica
GGCGCCGATAACAGCTGCGTGGGCGGAGAGGTGTCCCTGGCACGCTACAGACCAGGTCAACTACTGTGCGCCCAAAGCAATCCATCCGGAGGTAGCTGTACATTGCTTAACAAATACGTACGTCCTCATCTGACATTAGAGAATTCAATTTTTTTAAATGAACTTGTGGATTGTGAATATCCTTCACTTAAATTCATAAGAGCTTCCATCCGCCAGTTACTGACTAATATCTTACACATATGGCTTGCTTGAATATTCACAAATGTAACTTGTTCGATACCCGTTTTCTGATAGTTGAGTGAACATTGTTTACTAATTATGAATCGTAATGAGCAGCAAGTACGAGGTGAAAGGTTAAATTTTAAATTACGATTCATAATGCTGTTTAAAGTAATGTGATATTTCTTGTATCTCGCATTAAAAGTGTTTCGTGGTGGATTAATGGCATTTAAAGTACATCTTGATAGGGAGTAAGATTGCAACATGAGTGAAAAACCAATGGCAAACTTCCCAGTTCAGATATTCCCTCGCCTGAGGTGAAAAACAGAGAAAAAAAAAAGAAAGAAAGATTTTTTCATGATACTTTTAGATAAATTACAAGTGAAATTATTTTACAATATTAATTTGTATGTTCGTGTGATTTGTTTGATAAATTTGAGGTTCTGCGGAAAAAAAAAAAAAAAAAAAAAAAAAAAAAAATGTAGAAGACCCGATATGCTGCGAAACGAGTGACTACCTTCTGCAAAGCATATATATTAATTTCAGGAAACAGAGGTGAAACCATACTTCTGTTATTAGTATTTGAAAAGATCCTAAAATTATGGTTTATTTTGTACTCATGAATGATTACAGGCAGATGTATATTTATCATTAATCTTAAACATCTGTCTCTGCAAAATATAATTCAATGCAATACCTCGTCTTACAGATGCGAAATAGCAAACAAACAATTATTGTTATTTGAAGCCAAGAAATTGCAATACATGTACATTACAAAGAGTTACAAATTCCATATGCAACTGAAGCAAAAACTCTCTTATGCACATTGAGGGCGATTCTGGTATTACAATAATAACAAGCAAACATTAGATTTAACTGGATTACATAGGGCGCCAGGGAGTTAATTTGTTCCCACAAATAATAGTTATTGAAAGTTTCCAAACATGGAAGTCAGTCTTTCAATTGAAACTGGATAAAGAAAACCAAAAAGCACTCGGCTTTTAGACACAACTAGCTCAGGAATTAATGTCAGGCGGCATAAGAACTCACACTCATCAGGCCGTTAAAGGGCTATCTCAATGATTCGTCTGAGTACACACTGTTTCTGGAGGTATAATTACCGTCTCTGTCTGGCTGCACGAAGCGTCGCAACAAGAGCGCTACCGTCTCTCAACAGCGCACGATTCAGGCAATGCTAGGCACTTGTCACGTCAACCAGCACAAGTGACAACATCGACCGGACTTGGCACTCAGTCATCCAAGCCTCCAGGATGGAACCATCAATGTTGCTCTGGCTAGCAGTGACCAGAGCGATCGTTCCAGCCGAAGTGACCTCTTCTCGCCTCTCAGAGCTCGTCTCTCCTCCTCCTCGGCGAGCAGCATGGAAAACACAAAATTTGTAAATTTCCAATCACGTGAGGAAATAAACACATCGGATTGGCTTCGCAAAAGTCTCCCCTCTATGCTGGCTAATACATTGCCTCTCATTTACTAAGAGTCTTCGGGTTTTGTCGGGATTGTTCGGGAGGATACGTGGGAATAACTTTTTCTCACGATACCGTGCAAACGCCCATTCAATGATTCCATCCGCAAAATTCCCAGCGTCCAGCCTTTCTCACCGGTATCAGCGTCAGAGATAATCCCCTCATTGTCTCGACCTACCGGACACTTCCGGCTTAAGTCAGAGTGTCGCTCACGCTAACACAACCCTTAGCTAGACGCGGATTTCTGTCTCCCACCCAAAAAAAAAAGAATATCCATTCGTTTCTTATATTTATTAAATCAAACAATAACTAATTTAAATTGTACGAGATGACCCATCTAGTCATCTTGTTACAATCAGTGGTTAAGGCGTGTCACTGAGATCGAAAGGTCCGCCCTGCCTCGGCGGGGATTTTTTTAAAAGCCCGTAACCCGAACCTTCACCTGTGACACAGCTTGCTGTGTAATGAGAAGTACGCCAGAAAGCTTCCGTGGTTACGGATTCCTCGTTAAACTATAGATCTCTTATACCCTGTTGAATTACGGGGTTAGGTTAAGGATGCTACGATAGGAGCGGAAGTGCGCAGTGCAATAAAAACGTCACCAGGTCATTACGACTACATTAGCCTTTGCCTACCATTATTAGTGTGTTATGACAAGGGAAGATAGTCAGTTCGGCCTTACTAATATTTCTGCTTTATGGACAGAAAATTATTATAACCATTTCTAAAAATTGGAAAAACGTCGCTAGTATAATATTTCCGCAAATTTCGATTGTGGTTTTGTAGATTTAATCATATCATATCATATCATATTTGCAGTTACAGATGTTAATACAAACGCAGATAACGTTCCTTCGACGGCTATCGATGGATAAGCAATCATTTAACGAGAGTGATGATTTAAACTATTTTGTTAATACGTCTGGAGCGGTGTATCTCAAGCTTGTCCCCCGTTGAGACCACCCAAGTATGCGAACAAAAAACCCAATACATTAACAGTGGTAATCTAGATCCGCCGTTGGAGAATGGTGCTATAAAGCTTTGAAAATGTTGCCTGTTGATGGTTTAGTCCTTCGCAGGCTCCAACGTCGGCTGTAGGCTATCTACGAGAACGGCAACTTCGCAAAAAAACTCTCTCCCCATAGAGTACCGGTTAATAGCTTAGTCAAGATTCAGACGGGATAATAATCACTCGTAACTTTTCTTGTCTTTTACAAATCTATCGTTTATCGTATTGTTATTACTGGTTTTCCCAACTATTCATGTTTTTTTTTTATTTTTTTTTTTTTTAAATTGTGAAAGTTGAAGTTATTTCAGACGTATCTATCTCAGATTGATACCACTTACATGAAAATTTTATTTTTCTTCACTGTTGCCTGTTACAACTAGATTCGTACTTTGCTATTGCCACATCACCGAACCACTCGTTCTTCGTAGTGATCTATTGTTTGTTGGCTCATTGCGCTTAGGCGGCTCACAATGGATCTGTAAGATACAACTAATCGGATATGAGCCCGGCCTCCCGCGAACCGCTCATCCTGACTGGTTTTTAGGCGGTTTTCTGCAGCCATTAAGGCGAATGATTGGACGATCCCCAATATCCGCCTCATAAACTACACATTTCTCACGCTGAACATAGTAACATTTTTCACTGACACTTACCCTATTAGTACTAAGTACGACCTGGTAGTAGATATAAAATGCTTGCCGTCAGCAAGGGAATTCGGCAGTAAAACCATAATTCCAATGAGCAAAACTCATCGAAGGCAGCTGTCCCCAAAATGTTGGGAAGAAATGGTGAACAAGAAGATTGTTTGTTGGCATTTTCATCTCCCCCGAAAATGTAGCACACAATAATTTTAAGTTATGTCATCTGCGAACTATTTCAAGACCTTAGCTCCACCATTTCATGTATTTGTGCAAATCATGGAATCAGGTTTCCGTTCTTTCTGCTGCTACAATGATTATACACGTTCATGTTAACTTTCCAGGAATATGACTGACGTCAGTATATAAACATAATTTAATGACACAAATTCTTTTTATATAAGAATTATTGGGGAATTTTTAAATATTTGTAGCAATATGTGGGAGGTTCAAAGACGTTGAACCACGGGTAAGTAATAGTGATGAAATATAGGCAGCCCACTCTTTGTCTGGAGGGGATGAGAGGCAGCATTTAATGAAAACTCTGTGACACGGATGCAACTACGTCGTTACTGAACCGTAAAGAATAAAAATTACGGAGATAGAGCGGTTTTAAAAAGTCTAGCCCACGGTTAAAAGGGAGTCGAGATCCTCGAGGAAAGCAAAATAGTCGCAAAAAACAGTGTTTGAAAAGTTTAACGTCAGTGATCCTCCAGAGAGTAATCTGCCGGAAAGTTTTTATGTGAAACTGTCTACAGTAGTGACTGCCGCAGTGGGAATTTCTGCAGAGGCTGAGTGTTAGGTAATTGTGATACACGGTAGTAGCACGCGTTGAAGGTCAGTTTATTTTAATGAAGAGCTTGTTAGGAAGGAGTTAGTGAGCATCTGACTGCGTGACAAATTTAGGGATTGAACAAGAGCTTATTAGGTGTTGGTTCCAAGAAGCGAAGTTTATGGGAAGATTAGGGTCATCGCGGAAGATATTATCGGCAAATTAAGAGGACTAGTTGAGAGCTAAGCGACAGGAAGTTTTAAATAAATATTTAAAGAATGTCGTTTCTGAATTTGCACCACTACTGTAGTGATTCGTGTTACAAGTTACGACCAACGAGAAAGAGACTGTAGACCTTCTTCTATTTTGATACTCGGGTTCGCAATTTCATTCATTCAGCGGAGCGTTCTATAGTCTTAGTACATGTAAAAAGCATTTATTAGTATTATCTATCAGTTACACAGGTTGCTGTAAATATCCATTCCTCCAAATAACAGACACACTTCTGTATTCTAGTGCTCCCCAGTGCAATATGTGAGCAACGAGTGAATATGGGTATACCATATAACTTTCAGCAATTACCACTCCCGATAATCAATCATTTGCTCCCACATATTGTAAACGGAGTTCAGTCGTCTCCCGCTCTGGAACAATTAGCGACGAATCAATATCAGCAGTTAAATATTTCCAGAAACATTATACCACGTAATTTCAGAATACGAAATGCAAATGTACCTAAAAGGTAACTACTATGACGTCGTAACCGCGTAAATAAATAATCATAAGCATGTTTGTAGGTTAAAATTAACTGAGATTGAAAAGATTAAATATTGAAAGAGTAGAATACATATAGCGTTAGCGAACGGGAGAGAACGATCCACGAAGTCCCTGAAAGTTGCCGTGCTCCACTAACTTCGGAAAGAGTTCAGTTAACAGAGATCCAATTATTCGAAGCATAACAAACGATTAATGGATGTATACTTGATTTGTTGCAGATGGAAAAGGCTAGAAATGGAGAAGTTTCTGTTGTACTATAAAGTTCGGAATACGGAGAGTAGATAGATTGTATCGTTCGTATCGAGGAGGCAGCGTCTGTTGTAACCGCTTGCTAAAGCCACTAAGAAATTGCCACAGAGATGATACAACGGTTCCTGGCTTAGTCAGACATTAAGCGCAGTAACTAAGACGCGATCAGTTACTTTTACTGCTGGTTCAACGAAAATCTATTTCGTTCCAAGATATTTGGGTCGCAATGAGAGCTACAGGTAAAATCAGGGAAGTAAAATTCCTTATGAATAACCCAAGTATATTTTACGCTTGCACAGTTAGCGATTGGAAAGAAAGAGAGGTGTATAATTTTGTGGAAAAGTATCATTTTCCATCGAAATTTTCTGTTCTGTGAAATAGCACTGAAACAGTTCGACAAAGGAAGGATTGCAACAGTTCAGTACGAACAAAATCATGTAATTATAAACTTGAGGATTAGAGTTCTTAATTGACAGTTACTTTTACAACAAGTTATGCGAAAGATTATCTAAATGCAATCACGTATGCTTTCCTCCTCCAGATAGATTGCCGGGCAGGTAATTCGTTATACATCTGTACCACGCCTACTAACGACATTCTGTTCGTTTTTTTTTTTTTTTTTTTTTTTTTTTTTTTTTTTTTTTTTTTTTGTTTTGTTTTTTTTATCCACTTGCCTCCTTAAGTTTACAGCTAAGAACGTTGTTTGTCATCTTTCAGATACAGATCTAAATCTAAAGAGTTATTTTAATCATATATTAATTTTGGTTGTACTGTTATACACCTATTTAAAATGCACAGTAACACCTGCATTTTTCTGTATTTAGATCTGTGCAACGACAAATTATCATGATAATTAAGGGCAGAGATCTGGTGTAAATAAATTTGAAATTATTTGCAGGGGGTTAGTTGTTCTTGGTACGCATACTGCGTGGCTTGTATTAATATCATTCAAAATGTAACGAAGTTTGGTAGTACTCCCTTAATGTGGATTCAGGTATTTGTTACCTCAGTTATTTGTTATCGGCTCTATAGAAACATTTGTTTAAAATTGTTGGAATGATGAACGGAGGACATCCAGTACATTTAATCCATTCTGTTAAGAGTTAAATTTAATAACACAGTTTTTTTTAAAAAGATTCTAGTCATGTTATGATAAATATTACGATGTAATGAAAAAATGCATTAATTCGAAAAACTGTCAAATGTTGGCGTATTCTAATAACCAATGGATTGCATTATGTTAACGATGAAGTCATCCATCCACTTCCTTACCCTGTATTTTACGTTTCCGATGAACACACGAATAACCTCTCGGCGCGGATGTACTGTACAACATGAAAAGTTCTTCTGCAGGCTAGTAGCCACTGCGACTGCCTCAAGCGTCTGGGGTTGTGGATCTGCTTTGCCATGTGAGAGAGAAGATTTTGTACTGATAAAGAAACTGCTGCATAAACTGAATAAGATCAGGCATGTTTTTCGGAAATTACGTGAGGTGCGAGGTGCAGGTGGATAAATTTTCTTTTTGTAGAAAAACAGGGCCTGATGGATTAGTAGTAACTGTATTTGAGGAATGTTTACGAATGACGGTCGGCATCGCAAGATAGAATTTCTTCCGGAGTCATACTAATAATGCTCTCCAGCGTTAAACTAACGGCTGATCTCCAGCAGAAAAATAACAGAAAGACTAATATCCACGTAGTATACAGAAATAACGGAAGGATCAACTTTTAACTTTATGGTTTGTCGAGTCTTCTGGATGGCAGAAACTTTCCCGCTGGCATTTAGGGACCTGAGATCAAGTACAGGTGCCGCTGTCTAGACGTAGGTTTTCCATGGCTTCTGCGAAAGACATCAGAACATACTCTGTTTAGCATCTAGTTATAGGACGTATCCTTTCCACTACTGATCGACTATATTATTTCGACTCTAGTGACTTTGGTGTAGAAGAGCAGAACAATCAAACAAAATCTAGCCGTGCCAAGGTTCAACAGAGCCAAGTACAGATGCCGATTAATAAATAACGTTGGTCGGTTGGTTGCTCTGCAATATTTAATAAGGAGGATGATGTCATATGAAATACTCTATAGGGAATCCGGTTATGCGTCTTCAGAAAGTGTGAACTTTAAAGATTATTCTAAGGAACCTACATTGTTTTCGGTACATAATCTATGAGAATGCGAGCGTTAATAAGTTATATTGGAATTAGAAGCGCAACAGTATCGAATTCGGAAAAAAAAAATGGATTCAAGTTCAGAATTACATTAAAGCGTGGCATTTTGGCCTTCAAGATTAGTAAGTCTTGGCGCAATAACCTAAAACAATCGGAAGTAAGTATTGCTCAGAGTAGCAAATGGAACCTTTGAACATCAAGAACAAAAGAACCAATTAATATAGTCTAGCCGAGTGAGCAGAGTGTTTTCACACGATATTCGGCGATCGGAGATCGCGTCGACATCTTCTGGTGAAGAGAAACTTCGATCTCATGTAACAAAAGAGCGGTTGCCAGCTTTTTCTTACGCTATTTTCTTGTTCTGACCGCCAGCTGTATAAGGTTTCTCAAACTATATACTTCATAACTAAGAGTTTGAAGTTGTTTCAGAGTAAATGAAAACTTACAGAATAATCTACAAACAGTGAACTTGTATACACATCAGAGAGTCATATCTGAAGATTTTACCAAAACATAGCAAATTTAGGTTCGAAAATCATGAAGAGATTTTACTCAAATTTTACTAGACGCTGAAAATGGAGGAATAATATTAGATCTCCATAACCATCTCCGATATACAGAGCTCGAATATGACGTTATGCGACAAGTCATTTACTACAGAATGTTCTGGAAACCCACGGAGTGTGCCAGGTAATCACAGTGAAGCCTTCTACCGAAACATTGAGGGGGTTAACGAATACTGAAAGGCATCATAATCAATTCCACGTTGTAAAAAAGCTCTAAACAATTTAGAAATTACAAATATGAATGAAAACTTAATAAGAGTCAATCAAAAGTCAGCAGGAATTATTAAAACTCTCTAGTTGTGTTGTGAAACAATTACACTGCTTGAAAGATTGAAAAGTAAAATTCATACACGCTTTAAAACACAATTAATTGCAGACGATGAAGGTAACATTCCAAATGATGAAGTCTATTGATTAGAAAGACGCGTAGAGATATCGGGAAGTCAAATAAAGAGCTCCAAACCTGCGTAGTGTTCCGTATAGGAGCAATGACTACTGGATCAATTTTTCATTGTGTTAAATGCTGAGCAGTGTCTGAATTTTTAAAATACATAAACAAGCAGCACATTCTAGACAAAATCTGTGTAATAGGTTAACCGCATAGGAGATACAACCAGCACACATTTACGCACGTAATCATTGCTAATAATCTATCGAGCTATTTGCTTCACAGCATAGAGTGTCCGCAGTGATATATATCCTTTTTCTGTTTATCCCGTTGCCTTCTTCGAAACATAATAGTGTTACTTATAACTGTATCAATGCTGGAAGCTCAAAAGCAACTGAGGGCAAAATTGAGAGGGAATCTGATTTGGTTTGGTTTGACTGGTATGAAGGTTTGGAGATGACGAATCAGATTCACCTTGATTCGGATTGAGTCTTGTTCGTTTAGTGTGAAGGGGGCCTTAAAGCTCTACCCTTAGACGGACGATTCACCGTCAGCAGTGTCGTATGCCCACAATCCATTCACACTGCGGAGAGGTTTAGGATTTAACCCAGGACTTTTACGCACAATCTGGCGATTAAGAATGGCACACCACCACCTTTCCTTCCATTCTGACTAAGTACTGATGATGAAAACTTCTTTCACCATCAGGACTGGAACCAGTTAACACAGTATTATCCGCTGAGCGCTATCACGGTGCCGCAACCACCTAAAACAACGGCATCAAAAAAGACCGGATTTTTGTATTTTTCATCGTGTGCATCCTAAATCACACTATTTTTTTCACTTTCATAACCAAAAGTTACACATCCATTGTATCTGTTTGTTGATTAATGACTGCGCAAAGAAGAAAAATCTGATCAGCTGAATCACGTGCGACATTTAATCAAGGCCGACTGAAGCGGATTCAATGGGTGTAAGGATGGAATAGAGTCTGGGCGTATTTGACAGGTGGAACACTAACTGAATGTTGATGATTCAGATTCACCTTGATTTGGATTGATTAGGACTGATTCAGATTCGTTTAGTGTGAAGGGAGTCTAAGCCTGGCAGCTCCTCTGAGTAAACGTGAATGGGTGGCACCGGGTTTTCCTCTCTCCCTTGCCCATCTTTCGGTTACTAAGAACAACACTGATCATACGCAAACTAAACTCACCCACGATATACACGTACATAGACTTTCATTACAGAGGAAGGCAAGGAAAACTACCACAACATAAATTTCCCAAAAAAGTGCCCCCTTCCCCCCTTCCGCCTCCTCCCCCAAGTAACGTTTGAGGAGATGGAAAGGCAGTAATCACTGTCTCCTGCAAGGTAATCTCCTCAGGTCGGATGTGTATTATTTTCTGTCTCTAAAAAATGGATAATGACAAACGTGAACCTGATCACTACTCTTCGATCACTTTACGTCGTTAGATATGAAGTAACGAAACAATTTCAGATCTTAATTTCGTTCTACAGCGATCAGTAGTGTAGTTTGTTAACATCAGCTATCTCACAATCTGTATCACTTTTGTGCTGTTATTAAGGTCCATAAATTATGGTTTAATTACTACACGAGGATCGCGCCGATCGATTGGCGAAGGCTGCCACTGCAAGTCAGGGTCCTTGTCGGCTGCGCGCATCTAACGCCGCAGATGGTATCTCGAAACGGGCGGCTGGTCATTCCCAGGGTGGTCTGAAAACTCCTCGGGCTCAAAGATAGATGGCAGTGTGGTCGGCAAATATTGAAACACGAAGCTACACAGAAATGACACATTCAGGGCACCCTGAAAATAAATATGAGTTTATTACAATACTCTCTAATTGACTAATGTGTGGACTAAGTTTATATTATTGTGGGAAACCGCTCTAATATGTGTCACCGAAAAGGAAAAAGGAATTGGATCATACAATACTACCCTCTTTCAACCATATATCCACCTCTGCTTCACACAGTGCTCCCAGTTTGCACGGACGAGGCTCTGGCGACTGAAAGGTCATCCTCCTTAAAACAGTGCGGGAAGAGCAGCAATTAGTCAAGAACACCCTTTTACCCTTACGCTCGATAGAGCCCTTAAATTCTAACGAATAGGAAAGTATCAGTATTTTAGGGACGTAGCAGGTAACTGAGTTGAAGACCCAAAGTGTCTCTCCAGAATCCTTTGGAAATGGGAAATTACGTCAAACCAGTCGAGAAACTGATAACAGGAAAGAGTAAATGGAAACAAAGCTATTGATTACACTCGCACCTTCAACGTGAACCGATTTGCACCAGGTCTCACAAGGTCACTGCACGCTCTGGCAGGCGCGGCGTGGTGACAGCGTGGCGCGCGATCTCGGCAGAAAGGACAAGACTGCTGGCAGGATAGACGACAGTGCTGTACATCGGCCTTTCATGACTCAAGAAACATCGGTCATCCTCATTTTTGTCAGTCTGCTTCTCGCAGTACAACAGTTTATCACATTATTAACAAATGCCGTAATTCGCGGTAACTCCACTCTGGAGATCACGCACACGAAATTTACCATGAAAATTGCGGGGTGCTCGTTATCGTTCGGCCGCCCCAACTCTTAACAGGGGACGTCTGTAGTTATAGATCCAATAACTTTTCCATTAATCTTGCCGACGCCGTAAACTTTCTAGCTTGTTTTCAGGTCAATGTTATTGTCGGAGAAATGTATAACAATGTGTGTGACAAGTGTATTTTTTGTTTGTGAACTGTGTGGCTTATGAGTCAGAGATTGGAGACCGTCCAGGTATTAGCCTTAATGGCTGCGGATAACCGGCTAAAAACCGCAGTAAGGACAGCCGGTACGCGGGGCTGTGGGCTCCTCCCCGGATCCGTTGTACCTCCCTGGTCCAGGGTGCGGCGCACTGAACCACATTGGCGGGTGGGTAATACATGACACACAGCGGAACGTCAGAAGAAGGTTTTCGTTTTCCGTTGCGTTGGCACCATATAAAGGGTTAATGTGATGACAACTTTGGTAGAGAGAGCTCGGAACATTGCTCGACAGGCCTTCTAGTCACCGCGTTTAAATTTTTCTCCCATTCCACTTCTGTTGCGTATAATCACAAACCAGAAATTCAGTCTAAGTAACGGGAGGGTGCGGTATACAGGGTGATTCAAAACAACGTAGACAAAATGACATGGTAGATAAGTCATGCAATAAGAATCAAAAATCGGATAGGAACAGAGGGTCGCAACTGCGATCCGGAGCCGCTATAGGGCGTCTAAAATAATACTGACACAAAGAGAAGAAACAAAACCATTACAGACAATTTTATTGATAATTACTCACTCACATGCGACTAATGCAAGCCAAATGTTGAGCCTATAGCAGATGCCTCAAAGTTTTTGTCAGATGCATCGAGACAGCCCGGCATCTCCGTTGCATGGAACGGCGCACCTTCTCAAAGATACCAGGTGTATCTCGAACACATCCGGTTGCCGCAAAAGAGTCTTCCTACCAAGTCTTCCGGCGTTTCAACAGGTGTTTCATACACAAGTCCTTTAAAAATCCCCACAAGAAAAAAACCAAGGGAGACAGGTCTGGTGATCGTGGTGGCCAGGCCTCTCGTGGTTCTAGCGCCCTCTACAGGCGTTTGCGACCCTGTGTTCCTATGCGATTTTTGATCCTTATTGTATGACAGTTCTACCATGTCATTATGTCCAGGTTTTTTTGAATCACCTTCTATTAGTGGAGAATCAGATATAGGGAGTGTCATACAGTACGATGTCAGTTCTAGAGCCAGCTGAAATACCTACCAGAGTCCTCCCTCAGACACGGAGCCGTTTTATGAGACAGTGATCCGGAGGCGCCTGTCCCGTTGCGGTGCCGTCCGGCCGAGGTGTGGCGTGCGATACGGCGTGCGAGGCAAGAGTTATTGCGTTACGCACCGCGCCAGACCGGATGCTGCTCGCGGACCGGTTTCATTGAGCGCCGGCTACGGGTGTGGCCCGGCCCGGCCCTGCCCGCTCCGCACAGGTCTCTTAATCCAGACAGGACCTTGCTGCCGCTGCTAAGAAGGGCGGAACACGGTAACACATGTTTCACGTCTCAACAGCTCCACAGTGTTCACGTCGCAACTACTAAATTCAGTACAGATGTTTTTCGTAACAGCTCATTTCCTCGAAATACTTCCAACCTGATGACCTGTTATAATTTGATCTGGCGGTGTGGCTGCGTACTAGAAAAATTATCGTAGCGAAATTCGGTAGGAGTTAGTAGCTTTCATATATTATGTAAGAAGTAAGGGAATTGCACCACTTTGGTAACCTTCGAGAAACTGGTACTAACCTGTTGAAATTTACAACAGTCGCTTCGTCAACATGTCCTCTTCACGTTTTGTGATCATACATTGCGGAAAAGTCCCAACAAAATTTAATTAAAAATGCCGAAACATAACATGACGCACAGCCGTTACATGCCGCCAACGTTGAAAAAATCAGTGAAAGTCTCTTAAAATGATGATTTAATCCTTTGTTCTAATGTTTTCCATACCTTTTCAGCTCTACTCCGTTGTAAAAAGTAGCATGAAATTGACAAACAGGCAATATTTATCAGAGTTGTAATACGGTGATGCCCGCCATCTTACATAGCAACGAGCAACAAGAGATAATCGATTGCTTCCATTGTAAACAAATGAGGCATTGCGTGTTGGATGCCGCATAGCCAAAATTTCGTTTTTTTTTTTTTCACTTGGTCCAGGCCGTACTTTAACCTAACCACGATTTCTATGACAAAACGAAACTGTTTAGGTTGAAATGATCCCTGTACAGATAATTTTTATGTTATTTTTGCAGTGCTGATAGCATTTAACAGTTGCTCAGCCTTTCATATTTCGGCATTTTTAATTAAATTTCTAGCGACTTTTCCGCAATGTATGATCGCAAAACGAGAAAGAGGACATGTTGACGAAGCGACTGATGTAAATTTCAACAGGTTAGTACCAGTTTCTGAAAGGTTACCAAAAGTGGTGCAGTTCCCAGAAGTAACTTCGAAACGACGCTTTGGCTGCAAGCGTTTTCCAGTTTTGGTGTAGTAAATTTCTTTGATTTGCTAAATAAAAATTTCTTCTCGGAAGAATTCTGATATTTCACCAAACGATTCGATATTTCACCAAACGATTCGCTTTGGGTATTGTCGACTTGTAAACAAATTTTAATGGATACTTAGAGTAAATTAGGGTTACAGTGATGGATGCTCTCTCGTCGAAATTGAGAAAAAAAATTTCAGATCGATACAGAGAATTAATAAACCCCGGGAAAGTTCAGTTCCAGTAGGTCTGAAATGAGTAGAAAAAACAGGTAAAATTGAAAAGCCAACCGTATGCTCAGCAAGAAACGAGTGCTTCTGGGTCTTTTCTACTTATATCTCCCAGTGACGTGATCAATACAAAGGTTCCATTCATTAACTAAAAGAGGCAAACGAGGTAAGTATTGATCCCTCATATTACGTTTACTATAATGAAGTTTTCGCTTCTGTACTGCTAGATTGTATACTGAATACAATAATGATGCTTGCCGTCATATCCAAATTGCCGACTTCACCGCAAGAGTAGTTTAATGTTTAATAATTCCGTTTAATTTAACTGTTAATTAGTCTTTAACACCAGCGTGTATTTTAAGAGAGTTCACGGTGTTGACGTTACGTCATTAAAATGACTCTCGCAGAAACACCCATTTTTAATTTGATTATATCTATTCCTATGCGCTTTTTGTTAACTAGACATAGCAGGGAATTTCAGGCGAATGACTTGATCCTCACTGCTAGTCGGCACCGAAGTAGTTGGTCGCTAGATATTTAGGGGATTAATATCAAACAGTTGAAATAAATCGGCGATTCATTGTATTAAATAACCAATCGGAAAACGCAGCAATTGAGCTTGGATTTTTCATTTAATACATATTCTTTGTTTTTAACAAAGAATTTAATGTATGCTTACATCTTTTCTTTTCTCGCATTAACTTAACATTGTTGTGAGCCCGTGTTGAACATTGTGAGTTGCAAATATATGGCTCTGGTAACATATATTGCAATTGTAGCCTACTGCTCGCTAATAGAACTGGTGACACATCCAGATAAAGACAGACGATCAGCCTATAAAAAATTTAGGATTTTTTCTGTTTGAAAGGCGCATCAGCCTGATTCTTTGACCTACTTCAAGTCGACTGCCAGCTACATACCATTCCTACAACAAGTAGCGGCAGGGGAGAGGGAAAATGACGCACATTTTCGAAAGATTTCGTTTAAGGCCCATTCACACTAGCGGTCAGGTCAGCTCAGCTCAGCTCAGATCGGCTCAGCTCACGATCCAGGATAGCATTCACACTAGCGGTCAGCTCAGCTCAGGTCAGGCCAGATCAAGTAGTAGACGAGTCCATATAATTTCAGTTGCTCATAGTGAAAAATGCCGTTTTCTACCCCAACGTCAATTAAATTGCAATGATTTTGGATCAAGAGCCTTAAAATACGTCAAGATCAAAAAGAGGATTGTTTTGGGTGCATCCTGAGTTTCAAGCGCAAACAAATCAAGAGAAAAATGAATGCTAACTGCCGGCTATGCCGTGAGAGACGAGTTATGGAAAATGCTTTTGATATTTTAGGGCTCAAAGATTTCAAATTTATTTTAGAAAAATTAATTCTGCTCCAGGATTAATTGATAACATAATTTTAGCAAGATGTATTTTGCACAATTATTTACGGAAGGATAAATTTTCATGTCATGTACAAAGTAAATTTCAGGATGAGTGAGAGAAATTCTACAAATATTCTTTGTTTATGTGATAACGCTGGTACAGAAGCATTTAATTCTAAAAATATATTCACAATATTTTTTTCAAATTCGGAAACAGGATCTGTATCTTGACAGTACTAAAATGTGTAATAATATTTGAATTTATAATAAAATTTGTCGACTTTATAATAAACAGAAATAACATAGCATTAAAACATTTATTTTTTATTTATTACTCTTTTTTTATTGCTTACGAGCATAGTTTTCAGACGTTCGCCGCCCATTTGACCTGACCTGACCTTACCGTTGCTCGTTCACACTAGCGGTCAGCTCAGCTCAGCTCAGGTCTTGACCGTTGTTGATCGGTGGCGCCGCGATCTTCAATTTGATCTGCCTTGCCCTGACCTGAGCGGACCGCGTAGTGTGAATGCTCCCATTGGATTACGTGTATAGCAATTTTTGACCTGAGCTGAGCTGACCGCTCGTGTGAATGGGTCTTTATACTCGGCAACTGAAACGCTTCGGTTGGTTGACATGTACCCCAGGTTAGTTCCGTGAATCTCAAACTATAAAACGAAAACCGAATAAATTTGTCTTATAAAAACTCGGAAACTACTGAGCAGATTTCGATGGGGTTTTCACCGTTTTAAAGCTTAGAATCTCAATTCAGTTGTTTGACATGTCTTATGTTTCAACGTTAAATAACGCAGGAGCATTAAATGAAATTATGAATGTATGATGATAAATCCCAAATATGGAAGGATTAGATGTTGCATATTTCTCACTATACATAGCCTTCAATGAAAACATTAAGATAACTTTACAATAATAACTATGTTGCACACTAAACAAAACTTGAAGTGTTCTTTCCTTTAATTCGGAATATTCAATTTTTAAACGCCATAGATAGCCGTAACTTGAAGTATTCTTTCCTCTAATTTGGGATATTCAATTTTAAAACCCCTTAGAAAGCCGTAAAAACAACAGAGATTTTCTTTAATCACGATCTTTGGCAGTACCTACAACTACAATGTCTCTGGCCATCAGCATTAATCTTCTATTCATAATTTATTTACGATAATATTATTCTGGATTCACTTTTGATATTTGTATAAAAGGCTGAATCTGGGGAGTTAAAGTATCTGGCGTTTCGAGTAAAAAGTATATCCATTCGCTTCGCAGTTGAATCAAATGTGAATTTATAACATAATCTAGCGTTGTTTAATAATGTAGTAATGCAATTTCTTAACCAAATTAATGAAGCTTGATACACATTAATCTTTTCGGACGAATGAAAATAGTGTACGTGCTAATAAACTTCAACCCACCCGTTTCTTGGTAGGAGACAGGTCAACCTAGGTTTGCATTAATTCCGAAAAAAGTTGGCGCGAATTTTATTAAACTTTGTACAAATGTTTCTCATTGTAGGAATAAAAATAGCGTATGGGTATATCTACGCCAACTATACCGGGCAACGCCGGGAACTCCACTAGTGATGAATAAAAATCAATGTTACAGTTTCATGTTGGCAGTGTTGTCTTCTTCAAAAATTATTCCTCACGAGAGATATAATTATCACTGTTTCTCTGCAAGATGTCCTTTTATATTTATACTGTGCGTACAAAACGAGATTTTTGTGAATAATTGCAGGCTTATAACCTTTGAGATGGAGGTTGAAAGAGATACAAAATAAATAAATAAATAAAAAAGAAATACTATTGAGACACCTAAGAGTGTCGTGTTGTATGGCGTCATAAAAGATTTATAATATTGATAGATAGACAGATATGCCGCAGCGTTTATGATCACTTGCAATATCTTTTACCACAGACGTGATAGGGAGGTTAGGGTGGGAGTGCCTGGTAGACGGACGACGTAATTTCCTCCTGGATTTATAAAATTGACCAACAAGCGAACATCCACATTCATTTACCAGTACAATGAAATAATCCGACCAACGCAATCGCAATCACAAGACCAGTAAGCCAGAGAAATAAGAAGACATGCTGATATCAATATTTGTTCACCACGTGGTTTTAGGTTTTATACTGCAGTCTCTGCCACCACAGATTTGTTAAATACAGAGTTCAAATGTAGATGTTGAGTCGCAACTAAAATTTAAAACTACCGTAAACTCTGAAGTACAGACTTGCAGCTTCAAGATTTTGCACTGTGAGCATCAACTTTGAGCGAGGAAATCTGCCTGTCATGGGTAAGCTTACTATTTTTCGTTATTTCTCGATGAGAATTTAGTTGAGATACAGCTATCGAGAATGAATGCGAAGGAACTTTTCCGCTAGGAGTGATTTCGAAAACATGATTGGATGGGGTTACTCACACGGGCGTATCCTCCCATTTCGATAGACCAGTCCATTTGTGATATTTTATACATAGGATGATTCCCTGATAATTACAAACTTTCAGGGATGATGGAGAAGGTTAAATATATCAATTTGAGGTAAGGCACACTGGTCCGAAAATACCAAGTCGAAAGTTATAAACGAAAATCTATTCAAATTCTGCCTTGCCCTCGCGCAGCGCTCAAACTAAGGACTCCAAATTCTGAAACCTATCATGACGTACAGAATTGTCGCTGAATGCTCCCCAATACTCTCAGATAGTTTCTCTTGTTGATGGACTAGAAACGGCACTCGTAACTTGATGTCAGAGAAACGAAAAATCGTAATAATGAATTCCATTCACCTGCACAAGTTTCACGAGCTGCTACATTTACAGCAGCTGTTCAAAATGGTGTCCCCCAGCGTCTATGCAACCATGGCATCGCCGCATAAAGTTCTGTCTTAACCGTTCTTATACCCCAGATGTCGTTTGAACAGTGACGCAGACAGCGAGAATTCTTTCCAGGAGATCCTCTTCAGTTTCGATAGGCGTCTCGTGCACAAGACTTTTCACATGGCCCCACAAGAAGAAATCAGTTGGGGTTAGATCAGGTGAACGTGCTGGCCTCAGAACAGGACCCCCTCTGCGTATCCAGTGTCTGATCCAGGTGTTCACGAATCCTCAGTACAAAGGGAGGTGAGGCTCATCTTGTTGGAACCACATCCGTTGACTAATAACAAGTGGGAATTGTTCCAGGAAGCTGGAATCTCAGCAACAACAGTACCGGTACATGTATTCCACTGTCAGAGTGTGAGAATGATTTTCGCTTATAACTAGCGACTCGGTCGTTTCCGTACCAGGTTTCCTAACATAAAATTGATTTATTTACCCACATCCATCATCCCTGAAAGTTTATAACTTCATCACGGAATCGCCATGTATTCAGTGAAGACAACACCTAGTGTTTGAAAAATAAAAAGCTGTTATTATTAAAAGCTAATCTTAAATAGACGATATGAAGAACTCGCTGTAAAGAAGGTAGTACATAAATTGTCAAGCTGCTGGTGATTCAGTTGATAACTTTATAGATTATAATAATTCGCAGCGCAAACGTTGCTGTTTGACTGGTTATGACCGATAAACTAGTCGTCTCGCATATAATCGTATCTGACGTTTTTTCTCACTGATGGGTGGAGAATTCACATTGAAAAATTGTGCAAGTTTTAATGGACTTCTCTGTAATGTGGACAACGATAATTTAGGAACGAAGCCTTAAAGAAGTTTATCAACGTATTCGACACTCACCTCTCAGTTCACAGAAAAGTTATTAATATCTGTAATACGGACGAATATCATCCACAGTAACTCTTAAACCGCCGTGATATGACGATCATGCCACAAAAATGTGGCATTATGACCAAAAAATCGTAATAACTTTGCAAAAGCTTCACTTAATTCTTTTTTACTTTACATAATGCTGTACAAAATAACAATATTTTTGAACTAATACTCACTTTTTTACAAATGCCGGAAGGGGATGAGGCGCACGTTTAATCTTAATTGGAGAAAGATGTTCATTGTGTGTTTAAGAAATAGATGACATCAAATGACATTGGGCAACAACTTCTGGGGAATGTGCTCCTGGCTACAGAACATTAAAAAATCGGTATCTTAATTTAAACGCGGCAGAATCAGCACTGAAAGTGTACCCGCCAGTGTGGCTCAGTGCGCTGAGGCGCCGCGGCCGCACACTGGATCAGGCAGATACGGGCATAAGCGCAGGCTCCCGCGTACCTGCCATCCTGACTGTGGTTTTTAGGTGATTTTCTGGAGCCATCAATACCCCAACCTCTGTCTCATTAACAGCACAGTTCAGAAACACAAAATACATTTATGACACGCTGAACATAGTTACACGTTTCACAGATAGATTTCCAAACTTAACTTTCCCATTAATACTTAGTAGGACCTCGCAATAGGTATAAAATGCTTGTCATCAGCAAGGCCGTAAAATCGAACCTCCAAATTTGACCATACCAACGATGACTAATATTCATCGAAGGCAACTGATACCAAAATGTTGGGAAAAGGTGGTGCAGAAGAAGAAGCAGCGCTGAAGGTGATTACAACTCAGGAATGTTAGTGGAGATAATCACTCAGGAATATGTGGCAAGCAGGCGGAAGAGGTACCATTGTTAAAACATTGGTTCCCAACGGCTGTGAAACCAGAAGAAGTTCCTAGCCAGACGTACTGGCTAAAAAGGCGCTTCACCTTCTTCTGTGCGTGTTGCGGCAGTCCGTTGCAGTTTTCGGTTCTTGATGCTGCATGTCCCATGCTATATGTGCCGCAGCGGATGGTTCCAAAATCATAGTGTGTGGGTCACTTCCTGGGAAGTTGAGGTCCACCTTAAACAAAGTCACGCCTGTGGCACTCTCTCTTGCAAATCTTGCAAAACTGGCGCAAAACTACCTCCACAGCAGTGGCGCGTTTCGAAGAGGAGCAGCGAAGTCTGGCAGCTGAATCCCGATTAAGGCGGAAAGCCCGACAAACCCTACCGCGCCAGCCACCCACAATTGGGTGCAGTGTGTACGGAAGACTGTTCTATGCAAGAATCGGCCTGACCAGCCACCAACGCACACACAAATAAACACGCAAGAGAGCAACATAAACTCGGAAACGAGTATGGCCGACGACGACGACATGAGATGCTGATGATGATGACAGACACGTAGATATTCACTAACGATGATTTTGAACCTGGTGAGGCTTCAGTGATGCCTAACCCTTAACTACTCCCAGCAACTATCCTATCCACTACAAAACGTGGCATCCGACGCAAAAATAGTGCCCTTACGAACTACCTTCCAATACAGAAGGAACTGAAACTGCAAAGAGGAGATCGCTAAGGCGCCGCCACTATCGGACCGAAAATCCCGAAGTCTTCGTCGTGATAGTATCCGCCTATCGTTTCCGAATACACTCAAGGCAGTGCCGTGGTTACCTGCTGTTTGACCCATGCGCTAACGAGACTGGATTCTATTGTTACATCATTGTTCTGCAGGGTCCCGCGACGTCCCTGAACTTCCAGCCGCTCCAGTGGGCCGGAGCAACTGAGTGAAAGCCGAAGGCAAGGGTCACTAATTCCCTGTCGGCACTCGTGCCCAGTATTCAGCCAGGCAAATTACAGACTCCCTGTACCGGACGTTACCATGCAGCAGGGACGCATCACTTCCACCTGGACCTATCCTGGAATCACTTTAATACCAATAGCCACGATACTGAGAGACAAGGTGCCTATGTTTCTTTCAGTGTGTAATTAACATAGCCATTAATATACTTACGACACAAAGATAAACACTACACTTAGTCAAAACTACCCCTGCCTTTGGCCGGACTCAAACTGGTGACTCTTCTAACGTGAGGCCATCTCGCTAGCTCCTGCACTACTGGGGCCGGCAGTGTTCTATGTGAGACAAAAGGTTAACAGAGATATCAGGTGCAACAACAACAAACATCGATGCCATTGGACGCGAGAAAGATTATCACCGGTGGGAAACGTAATTTTTACAGCAGATAAAGGGGAAGTGAGCAGTAGGGTGTTCTAGGGGAACGCTTAAATTTTACGTTTTCCTGCTCTGAGTGAAAGTATTATGTTTAAGAAAATATATTTATTTTATTGAGGCTCCTCAGATGACTGAGATTGTAACCAGGAAATTGGTACATGGCTGTGAGCTCACGTCAGCTGTGCGATCAGTCGGCCACCCTAGCGACTGAAAGAAATGGCTCCTGGGACGTATTAAAAATAACACACAAATGTTTGAAGCTCGTAAAGAGAAGTTACTTCTATATTGAATGGCAGGAAACTACTGAATAGCTTCTTTAGTCGTTTTTGGGGTGAAATTGATTAACTAATCCAGATTTCGGTGCCATTTGGGCCTTTTTATAAATAAAAAAAGGATTATAACAGCAACCAACTACTTCTTTTCTAACGAGTACCCTAGAGATGGTGGCATTTTTTTGGGAGGTATTTTGAAAGTGTAAAGATTCTAAATTTGCTGAAAAAATTATGCATAAACATTGAGTTATTTTATGATAATCTTGTGAAGCAAATGCGAGCAAATTTCAGACAAACAAGAGACAAGTTGTCAAAAGCGATGGGTTAAATCAGGTCGACGTTCTGTCACAAGTCTTTCGCCGAGCCTGATGAGTAAACGGTTTAAGGCTTGGGACTGGTATTCGGGAGGGTGAGAGTTCGAATCTCCGTCCGGCTAGAAAGATTTCCGTTTTAAATGAAATCACTTCCGTTGAATGCCAGGGTGGGTCCTTCAAAAGGCCATGGATGAATTATTTTCCTTTCTTCGCCCCTTCTTGCTCTGAACTGGACGTAGGGGATCCATAAAGTCACAATCACAAGTCTCTCATTGCCGTGGATGCAATCCATGAGTGTGAATTTCTGTTGAAATAGCAAATGTGTTCACCTGATCTTCCCCTCACTGCCATCTATTTCTTAATCTTAAAAAGTATATCTCTGGTACATATTTCAAGTCAGATGATCACGTCATGAGTGTAAAATCATCATTTTCTGACAGTATTAATAATTTCTTTTATGTGAATGAGAAAAAACGATTGGAACCTCTTTGGAGGAGAGTCACTATGTTTTCTTACAACTCATTAGGCCTATATCGGTTTCAGAAAACAAAGTTTTGCGCCGACCTTTCGTATAGCTCGTCTGGTGTACTACCATTCCGATTATGCTGTTTAGGTGCTTTTCCTTAAACATCTATGAGAATCTGGGATGATATCCACGCTTCTAAAATGGAACTCCGTTACAATTATATCAATACTCAATGTACAGAACACAGCTTATACGGTTTACAGACGTATGGCAACCACGTCAGAGATCAAAAGATTCATATTGTCACTGGATAACAAACGGCGCCAATGATAAAGTATTATCAGATATGAAGTAAAATAAGTTCTAGAGCGCTTAAAGAAAAAATAAATAGACATCTTGTGGTTGTCTATCTGTTACCCTATTTCGAATTCAGTAGTGATTGCATTAATGGGACCATCTTGATAGATTCTCATGACCTGCATTTTCAAGTTTGATTTCACGAGTTCGTCAGGTCATATGATACGCAGCTATTAGGACGAATTGCTTCACTTTCCTTGCCCCAGTCTCTTCTGGCCTTTAATGACCTCGATGTCGACGAGGCGTAAAGCAATTAAAAAAAGATTCATCAGTGCTACGCGTTAGTTGTTCACCTAAGTCGACGATACTTAATTAACACAGCAGAAGGGAACGTACCAGAACCATTCACTCAATGTTCGTGCTATACTGCATGTCAAAAGTTATGTTTTGGTTTTGTTTTCAGTCCGCTTCTAATTGCACGAAGTTCTGAAACCACAAAGTGCAGAACTACGTAGTAATACAGGATAGAAATTTCTAATAAATATACATTTTTTGTACATATACTTGCTGTTCTTTGTTACGTTCTGAACCTTGATAGTACTGCCCAGACGTCCTTGTTAGAGTACAGCGGTTTTCTTCCGCTCGAGCTTACCCCAGACAGACGTGACAGCGCGTCTTGGGGAACCTTGAAGGACTGACATCGGCATGCTGACTGCGGAGCTCTCTCTGACAAGCGGAACACGATCAGCTTAGTTCAACACGGCGTAGCACTATCAAACACGATGCATAACATGGATAACTACTCTCACCGTCGCGTAGTCTCTTGCAGTAGCCAACAAGTATCATGCAAATAGATAATATTAGTAAATCCATCAGGTTGCCAAGCTAGAAACTTAGTCTCAAGCTGGAGATTGGTTGGATCCTCCATAATAAACCATAGTAATCAAGTGTGCGAGTGGCTGGATGTCTAGTACATTTACGATGGAAACACAAAAAAAAGTTTTCGACCTTGCATTTCAAAATTGTTTCTTTTTTTAAGTTCAAAAAAAGAAAAGAATAAATTTCATCCCTGAAGTGTGATTCTAGAAACCATCTGTGACTGCCATCACTTCTAAATTTGACTCAAAACGTTTTAGTTCATAAATTACTTCAGATTCGGATATAGTTAGTGATACTCGTAACAAACGATTTTTTATCTTTTACAATCCAGGTATTGCCTTACGATTTTCTTCATCCAGTTGGAATAGATGCCTTGCATAGTACTCGCCGGTTATTGTTGTTAAACAGGAAACGAAAAGAATCCCTTTTGTGTCACAGAAAAAACTGGCCTTGACCTTTCTGGCATATGATTAACTTCACTGCCTCCACACATTGCTTTGATTGCTATTCCGTTTCTGGCGTGCATTGGTGGAGTTATGTGTCATCCATAGTAACAAATCAGAGCAAAAAAATTTAGGAGTGTTTTAAAAAAAACGGTCTGAAGATTATTGAGATATTCGTGTTCACATTTGTTTTTGGTCCACACGTAAAAAAATACCTAGCTCACGTAACACAAATATTTCAAATATTTAATTTATGATATCCCATTTTTTCTTATATGCCTTCGGCCTCAGCTTTGTTATACACCTATAATTGCAAATCGTCCACGTATATTCTCCATCTTCTCTGTGTATTCAATACACCTCCTCGATGTATTTATTTGCTGTTGAAGTTTTTGGTCCTCCTTCACGCTCATCATATTAAAGGACATTACATTTAAATTCATCTACCAGTTCGTAAGTGTCATTATAAACTATTACTAAATTTGAATAAGTTGGTGATAAACCGTACAAATCCACGGTTTTTGGTGGAACAATATACTTTAAGATGTATAGAGAAAACTAATTCACAGATCAGATTGAAACTGGGCATCCGTTATTACGACAGATGTAGCAATATAATAAAATAAAACAGATAGATTCCAATGCTACCTGTATGCCAGATTAAACAGCTTGCCCTCGTACAGTGGGTTGTATAGTTTAGGATGGAATCCAAATTTCTGTGCGATCAAAACATGCTTTACATTCAAAGCAATCTTTGTGACAGGAAAGTTTCATGTCAAGGACCTGTAGAAATTCCGAGTGTTATTAGTAAATCAACTGAAGACTACCTGTTTCCAAGGGAGGTACCTTAACAAGAAGCTGCCAGACCACTCACTTCAATTCAGAAATGTATCATGCAAAGTGTTGAAGTGTTGATCTCTGAGAACAGATAAATTCTAAACATTGTTCGCCTATTTCGTGTGGCTATGCTCATAACTCACACTTATTTATCTAAAATACTGGAGGTATCAAGTTATATTTACGTGTTTTGGAGTACATATATGGCACTCATGAAACCCCGGAAGCCTGCTTCTTTTAGTCTTATTAAAGAACCTGTATCACCCAACAGAATTCCTTCATTAACTTTGCAAATTTCGGTACTGATTTTCGTCTTACCATGTTCTGAAGCTGCTTAGTTGACGCGTTATTGCGGCGTTCAGATTTTCAAACATCGAAAAAGTGTCTACCATTAAAGGATGTCCTTCCGAAGAAATCTACAGCAGCTGACTCATTGAATCCGTTCTCAATTGCTGAATGACATTCACCAATGTATCTACAATACGGTGTTGTAAGCGTTGATATGTGACGCATCCTTCGGAAGGTTTGCAACTTTTCTCTCTAACAACATGTAGCGCTATTCCTAACGCTTCATATCATAACCCTTTGGCTACTCTCTTGAGTATAATGTCTGTGAAGGAACCCATATTATTTTAAATGTTTATTTTAAATAAAAAATCCGAAATTTGAGAATATAAACGATTACTAGGATTAATCAAGTAAGGGTTGGAGCTATGGAAACGATGTGATCAGGACATTTCAAGAATCTGGAGATTGAAATTTTAGCATTTAGTTTTTTACAAAGCGGTTTACGGAAAAATAAGGAAGTGAACTGTTTAGCTAACAGTGTATTCTGCAGTGCTTCACCATAGTATGAAGTTATAACGCAAAAATTGTATTTTTCTAGGACGAATCTTAGAAGTCAGTGGTGTCGTCTATAAATAGTTTTATGTAGTGGTTGGTCGAAAAATATTTTTTGCTAAATTTCAGTATCGATGTTGCTAAGAAGAACGAAATATACTCACTTGGTCTTTTCAGACAACCTCTACGTAGTTGAACATGTGATGTAACTTCTACATGACCGTAATTACAATATAATGTGTATTTCACATGAGAATATTCAAATTATATTACTGTTGCCTAGTATAAACAGTTTTGTTGTCCTGTTCCACACAAATTAAACACACTAATAACATGCGATACCTACATTTATGACCTGTTGTGAAAATATTATAACTAACAAGTTTGATGATTTAGACTTCGTCTTACTTGTGAGGTAACAGTGGCGCATCTTTCTCCCTCGATACCGAAATTCCATTGAACGTAGCCGAATTCTAAAAAAATTTGTTTCTGATTTCAAACAGCTTTTCTCCCTGTGAACAGCCGTCTGCTTTTAAGAGCGACTGTCGCACATAACCCAACACTGACAAATTATTTATGTTATTTCGCTGTAATTCAAATGAACAGATGGCTCAAGAATCATATCAGAAGCATACGATAGCCGGAAGGTGCTTACGCGAATATCAGTGAGAGCTTTACAATGTAATAATTGCTGCTTGAGAATAAGTGATTTTGAGCCCGTAGAGATAGTTGGAGCCCGACGCATGTCGTTCAGTGTTTGAGAAGTGGTTGCGATTCCACGCTTACACAGTGTCTACCAAGAAAGTACCCTCATGGGCAGTATTACCACCAGTACGACACAACGTAATGGCCACCACGTGTGCTGAATTATCGAGACCGGCGACGGATGCGCAGACGCTTCCGTGCGAACAGACGAACGACGCTGCGTGTAGTGACTGCAACAGTCAAGCGAGAAGCGCTATAGACGTGTCCGTGCGGCGACATTTACCATAGAACGGCAGCAGAATACCAATTCCGGTGCCTTTACCCACAGCACAGCATTGGCGTCAGCAGCTCACCATGCGTAGGATCATTGGTAGAAGTTATCTCGATTCTGGCGTGTTGGAAACGTCTTAACACCATGGAAACAACTACAGTCAGCAAGGCGTTCTGGAAGCTGATGGTAGTTTCATAATGATGAGAGACGTGTTTACCTAGCATGCATTGGTCCTCTGGTAAAAATGAATCTGTCTACAACCGTACATCGCTATGCATCAGTTGCTTGATGACTATTCGCAGGCCTTGATAGACTTCATGTATGCTGACAATGACTGGAATTTCCAGGATGAATAATGCACCGTGACGCCGTTCAGCATCTGACACAGTTAGTCAATTATTAGTGACCCTAGGTCTCTCCACTGATATCCGACCACCAGATGAGTCAACTTCACATCAAGTTTCTACGATTCGCTGAGCAAATGGAGACCCCACATGTTATTAGAAGGAGGCCTTTGGCTTTTAGTATGCCAGTACCTACATACATAAGTAAAATAAATTCCATGCGCCCTTCAGATTTTCTCTGAGCATACAAAAATTTAATTTAGATGTGTAAGAATTCTGGTCACCCAACAGTCATACTGCTTTCTCGCATCCACAAGTGTTTCTACGAACACTTCACTCTACGACTGCGCAACGCATGAACGCATTGCAGCTATGTAATGAACTGCCGAAGCCAAGTTTTTCACCTTTTCAATTAGAGCAGTTATAATACGAGATAACGCTGGTAACCTGCGTATCTTTGATTGCACGAATATAGTACATATACCTCGAGGAGGAAGTTTGTAGCATTACAGTAAATAGCAACACTCGCGGATTTAAACGCTTTATCTAACTAACCAACGAGCACGTTTTAAACAGTAGAAGCGCAATAACTTACTATCCATACATATTATACTGTTATCTTGCGACTAAAGAAGGCAAGTATAGCAAGAGTAGCAAAGTGGAATTCATATTTACGATTTCTGAAACGAGAGAACAGAGATAAACTAGTTTATCTAATTATTTGGTTATCTGATGAAATAAATCTATCGACTCTCTCTGTACGTGCAATTTTTTATCTACACTTAATTAAAAGTGAAATATTATAAATAAGGAATGTAAGATTTCTTGTGATTAAATAAATGAGTTACTAACCTCATTAAAAGAAGTCAGTTATTCCAGCGCTGACAATATTTAGACATGATTTGATATGTAACCAATAATTATATAAATCCAGTAATTTATTAGTCACCACTAATAAGGAACGCGATGTTTCTCAGAAGCGTAAATGCAGAAATTCGTTATTAAAACGTTATCCATCATCCGTAACATATAGGAGTAAATACTTTAACCTCAAATTCTAAATATATTTTCATAGAGATTGTATTTTCTTATAAGAACAGGATGCCTCTTCAAACATAAAAAAAGTATGTAACGGAAATCGCACAAAATTTTACAAATAAATAAAAATTCTATATCTCTGTTGGTGCGAATCGCAATATCCAAATAATATGTGAACGTTCGTAATTTTTATGGAGAAATGGACAGATATGAAACATTTTTTTTCGTAAGTATGGACCCTCTTCTTGTGAGACTTAGTGAGATCTGGTGGGACTCCTTCCCCCCTATCACTCTCGTAATTTTGGGGACTTTTTTTTTTAACTCTACTGTTATTTGAAGGGTGGTAATCTGAAATAAAAGTTGAGATTTCCGTCAACCCCCCCCCCTTTTCTCCGGACCCCCACCCCCTATTTGTGCTCATGTAATTAATGGACGCCCCCATACCCCCCCACTCCCTCCCAGCTCATCAGATTTCAAATATGAGAGAAAATGTTTGTGACCAATCTTTGACCGTCGTCTAAACAGAGATGGGAGCAGGAGATTCGGTAACATCAGAAAGAGAAAAGGAAATATTGTGTTTTGTAATTATAAATTTTCCTAAAAAAGGATAAAACAACGGAGGCTTGCAAAATGGACAGAAACATTGTAGTTAAAAAAGGATTATGCATTCCATAGAGGAGGATTTATGTTAACAGAGACACCAGATGATCATCGATATGTATAGTGGTAACCTGCAAGAGTTCTAGAAAAGACCAAGTACGCTTAGCAGTAGTTAACAATTTGCCAATATAAATTTTGTTTCTGTTTTCGTTTCAAGGAAGACACCTCAATAAAGAGTTAGAGGGGGTACAAAATACAATCAGTAATTGATATGATAAATGGTTAAATAAGCTGAGTCCAGAGTCATTGGTAACATGAAACCAGTGAAGACAGTGCATGTATAGATGATGAGACCTGAATGGATGCTGGTAAAAGAATTAGGAGAAATATGTAGAAAATAATGGCCATTTCTGTCCCTCTGTCACCAAAGATAAGAGAACGGGATAACCACCTGAGACATTCGAACCAAGCGATTTACGGCCGCCTTTCGTAACATTTCAACAGTTTTTTTATTTGATCTCGCAGGCCATTATATAATTCTTCTTTATTTACAATTTTTCAGTATCAACAAGATGGTACGGAGGCTGTTCCATTTCAGTTGGGCTAACCCCTGTGCTTCGGACAGCTTTGTGGCTGTGGTCGTTGTGAATCTTCCTGGTTTCCGTTTTCCATGTTTTCCGAAATCACTAGAGGTGAATACCGGGATGAGGCCATGGCCGAACTCCTTGCCGTTCCTTTTCCCAATCCTCTTCCTTTAGGGCGAAGAGCAATTGTCATGTCTATAACACACAGTGGTGACGTTGACTTGCCACGACTATCACGAACCTCCATTTATTTTTTTAAGGGAAAAGGACAAGGAGGTAGGGTTCCTCCATTTCGGTTGAGCAGATTCCTGCCTTATTTTCAGGGCGAGTCTCTTCCATTTCTTGTGGACTGACCCGTGCGCTTTGAGCTGTCTTTTTGGTCGCGGTGGCTCTTGCGCCAGGTTAGTAAACCACCCCGATTTCGGTTTTCAATGATTCACTTCAGCCAAATGCCAGGATAATTCCTTGAAAAAGGCCATGGCGCTATTCCTTTCCGTTTTTTTCTCGAATCCTCTTCCTTCAGGGCGAAGAGGTTCGGGGTGACACAAACTTACAATTTTTTTTCCTTGCAGTTTTGAAAGCTTTTTTTCCTTTCTTTTTTTGATAAAAGTGTGGTAATATGTTTTAAACTTGTAATACCAATTATCATCTACACAGCTCGAAGTAAGAATGGTTTTTAGAGCGGATACTCGTGATTGAGGAAGCGTCATACAACCGGACTCAGGTTAAACTGTTTCCTTTTTGTAACAGTGACCTGTCACTTTGACTTAAAGCGAATATCAACTGTGACTCAGTTAGTCACGTGTAAACGTTTGAGTCAATGTGTTTCTTTTTGATATTGTACTGTAAGGACGAACAGATTCATATTTATGGAGTTACTCAATGTTTCTCACAAGATGAGTGCTTAACTGATGGCGACTGCGGTATAATTAATAACTCAATTTTCTTGACCATTATGGTGAGGAGTAACTTTATTATCCAGAACATTACATTATTAATTAAAACAAAATGTTTCCACAAACGGCTTTTGTTATTTGATATAGTATAATCGCTTTTATCATACTTAGCTATACTAAAGAGAAGATTTTTGGTTAATTATGTATTCCGAAATTAACACAATAATGACGAAATAGAATAGACTTTCAGCCGAAAAAATGCTATCTAATTACACTGGTATGCAAAAAGGAGTTTTTGTTCCAGACCTGATACCATTCCTACTGGATCCGAATATGACTCCCGTTTTTCCCCACCACCCACAGTTTTCAGGGGAGGCCCCTATCTATTTTTGTCATTTTTCGATAATTTAGAGGGATCAAAAGAATTTTTTTAGCCTTTATATTTCTTCTAAAGGGTTAGAATGGTGGTAAGTGCTAAAATATTAACATTTATGGCAAGGAGGTAGATTTGGGGTGTTTTTCCTCTTAAATTGTAAATAATAATAATAAAAAATGATCTGTTTCCGATTTTTTCTAAATTTTCCACATATTCCAGCTTCCAGCTTGTACAGGTTGTCATTGAGCTGAATCATCAGAATACACTTCATCATCGGTTGACTTATCATTTGATGGTCCAGTCTGAGGCTCAAAGTCTTTGAAATCTGTTTCCTGCTCTGGAGTATAGGTCCTTGGGGGACACTGGGATTGGCAAAGATTCATTGTAAGGAACTGGTGTTAGATCTAAAGGGATATTACGATACTGAATTGTATGCTTATTTTTTGCTAGAGAAACCGACGGAGGAAATCATACACAAGTAACAATCCGTGAGATGACAGCGAGGTTCACACCAAACCATGTGCGCAGCAAACAGCATTGATTACGGGTATCTTTGAGCTATTTGATTAAGCTAGTGTAACAAGTAGTGGGCAAACTAATAGAGCCCACTCCTTGTCCTGACCACCATCTCTACAATGAAAAAAAATTTATAAGTAGTTTTTAGAAGTGGAGAAAGGGGTTTACATTGCGCTTTTAAAGACAATTCCTATGCAAACCTGTAGGCGCGAGATTTTAAGAGTGGCGGCAGCATGGTACACTGAATCTTTCGAACTCTTGCTATATATTTTTATTTATTGTTGTTATATATTATTGCTATATATTTTTTGGGTGTTTGGGGGAGGATGAGGGGGGATAGAAGTTGGAATATGTGGAAAATATGTGAATAAAACTGCGATAAAAGGGAACAGTCAATCAGTTTTAATTTTTTTTAACAATTTAAAGAGGCTAACCCCTCCCCCTTCCCAAAAAAATCTACCTCCTTGCTACAAATGTTAATTTTTAGCACTTTTCACCTCTCTAGCCCCTCAGAAGAAATGTAAAGCTAAAATAATGCTTTTCATTCTCCAAATTACAGAAAATTGATAAAAATAGGTGATAAAAATAGGTGGGGGGGCCTACCCCGAAAACTGTGGATGAAATACCTAAGCGTTAATACTGATGTCTTCTGTCTACTACATTTTTGTATGCTAAATAAGAAGGAAAAAATTGTATAAAAAGTTGACGTTAGACTTTTACTGGCTCCCTGCCTCCCTTTAAATGATATCTGGTGAGATTTTGTCGTACTCCTCTCTATTTTGAAGATTTGCAAGAAGGCTGCTGACACACTGTGCTATCGTTATCCTTCACGGAAAGCTGAGAGACCCTTGAGTATATCAGTAGGAGATGGACATCTGCACAATGTAGCAAACAAGAAAAAAAAGGAGCGTTGAACGATGACGTTGCCTTACTGTTTGACGTGTACGACGCTCGTTTTGCTTTTCAGGTGCCAAATCATTGTAAAACAATGACTGTAATAGCAGTTCTACGGTCTTTATATATAAAAAAAACGCAGTGCCATTAGAGGCAGGAAAATCGTACTAAGTACAGACGTTTAATTCCCGACATTGGCATTTCCGTAACAACGCTATTATACAGTAGATTGATCACAAATAAACAAAACCAAAAAAGTAGAGGATGAAGCTTAATTAAACAGACGAAGGTGTCTGAAGGAGGCATTTGTTGCTGAGTAATGCTTTGAACATAAACGAAGCTCCTGACTCAAGGTTCGGAGGTAACTTTCCGTTAGAAAGCGTCAAGTTACGTCGCTTTTTAGCTAATGGCTAATTAATTACACAAAGGAAACACTGCAAGCATTAGTGTGGGACAGGAGTGTGTATATTTCAATTAATGTACCCTGTCCGTTAAATCGGATTAGACTCAACCACACGAAATTTTACGTACACCTGTCCATTTAGAATTATACCAAACTTCAACAAATTTTGCTATTTATTTTAATTACTATAAACTGAAACAACGGAATTTTGCAAATTTAATCTTCCCTATGTATATAAAACAGAGTACAAGTTTTTAATAGGTCGAAAATTTCTCAAAATAAATTGTGTTTAGGATGCAATAATTACTTGCATCATCTAATTTTATTTTTATTTTTTTTTATTATTTTTTTTTTATTTTTATTTTTTTTATTTTATTTTTTGACAGCGCTATGACAAAAATTTTACACAGTAGAGAGAACCAGAGTGTAGTCAAATGTCGGATGAAGGTACACTCCGAGCGTGATGGGTGACCGGTAACTCTCTGAAATCACATTCGGGAAGACGTGATTCGACTCTCGGTCCGGCTACCCAAATTTGGTGTTTCCTTGGTTTCCCCAAATCACTCCGCGCGAAATGAACTTCTTCACTTGACAGTGCAGTGATTTCTTAGACTGTCGCAATATGTCACTGCAGAAAAAAGAGATGGGAACATCGGTTCTTGGTACGTCTAATTCTAGACTGCAAATCATAGGTCATATCTCTAAATGAAACAGCAAATAATAATTTAAAAAATCTTGTACGTCCTTATCCGGAGTATGGTTGTACCGTATGGTATCCTATTGCAGGGGAGCAGTATCTAGAATGTGCAGAGAAGAGCCGCTTGTCACGGCGCCTAAGTCACAGAATTGATCCACTGATTGCACTAGGATTTTTGGTACAAAGACAACGTAGTTTCCGCATAAATTTATTGGTGACTTTGCGAATTATGATATCATTTACGAATGTAGCGAAGTACGTCTATTTTTTAGCTCGTACCATTGCGCTTTGTAATCCACACAACAGGTGCAAAACAACCCCTATTACATACAGTGCAGTGTGTAGGACTACATGTAAAGCAGTTTGAAGAATATCCTAATACATTCAACTGTTTCGCGATCTTCATCTCTTAAGAATAAAACTTCAAGTCCACGTACAAAATTCTTTAGATACTCACAAAGTCTGTATGCAGTAGCATTTTTTTATAACTGAGCGTCATGTATAGACAACGCAATTTTATGTCAAATGCATTAAAGCTTACCTGGTCTTTCTTTATTTTTAACTGGCTCGTACCCGCGACTTCGTACGCGTGGATTAAGAATTTTTGCCAGAATTGAATATAGAAAGTTGTTGGTAACGAAGGATTGGACCCAAAAACACCGAATTGGCATATGACAGGAAAGCTATCACTATATCATTCTACCGTCGAACCAGTCTCTTGAAGATAATCAGTTTCCAACATATTTCTGTCACCATTCGATAAGGTTCCAAAATTTCGTGACTATAACTATTAAATATACCAGAGAAAATGTCCTGTGCCCTTCATACACATTTTCTTGTCAAATTCCATCAGTATCGATATAGCCATTTGGTCATCAAAACGTAACAAAAAGACAGAGACTTACTTCCGTATTTATAGTATTATTACTTCGGTTCACACACACTCTCTCGCTCTCTCTCTCTCTCTCTCTCTCTCTGACTACGAACAACCCCTGAGGAATCATTATAACGTAAAAAAGTGTACACCTACAGCATTGCAAGACTACCTACGATTTGCCTCGCATTGCATCCCTAACTTTGTGATATCTACAGTTTAACATTCAATCCGAATAACCCACGGCCCAGGCGTGACTCTTACGATCAAAAACAATTTTTAAAAATCTTAGCCTCCACGGAGATTTGAACCGGAGACCACGACCCAAACATTTGTAAGCAAGCGCTTTAACCACTGAGCTGTCTGCCCGATACACGGAAAAGCAGTATACAGACGTCCATATCCAACGTGTCTGTCTATCGTCATTCAGTAGTATTTCGAAATTATGAAACAACATGTATTATTTATACAGATAATTTTTCAACCAAATGTAGACAGTATTTTTCTCCTTGTTTCAAAGGATAAGTGTGCAAAGTTTCATCGAGATAGGATGAAAACTGTGGGTTTGTATGAAGAACAAACAAACAAACATACATACATTCATCTTTATATATATTGATTTCAGACCTAAACATTTGGCCCACCAGTAGCAATCCAGTCTTACTGTAAAAAACCGCACCATTTCCACCCTAGACTAAAACGTTTAAGAAATAACCTATATGTTAACACGGCAGAACCAGAATGAAAGCCAAAAGAAACTATCAATAACGAATGTACGATTGTCACCACTCAGCGCCATGATCACTACTTATCTGCAATTGATACCAAGCCCTCCATATGTGGACAATTTAGCAGTTATTTTTGCCGAATCCTGTAGAGCATTGTTTTTCAACCTTTTAGAATACGCGACCCCTTCCCAAGTAAAACATTTTTGGTGACCACGCAGGTCCGAAACAAAGCCTTGGCGATCCCCCCGGTCCGTAATAAAAATATATCAGTGATTTCAAAAAACGATATATTTATGAGACAATGCTGTGCAAGGTAGCCACGGGGATCAGTGGGCAACGTATTCTTTGCGCGGTGGCGGCGCGGGAGGCGAGGTACTGGGATCAGCGGCCGCATAGGAAGAACTTGTTTTCGTTCGCTGCAGTCAGTTATCCCAGTACTCCAGCGAGGAACGCGCTTCGCTACCAGCGAGCATAAAATGGAGAAGTTTCTGGAAAGATCTGCGCAGCCCTCCACGTCTCCAAGTAGCAGTGGCGGAAACAAATGAAAACCGAAAAAATTGACTTAATTACGTGACGTGAAATAGGATAAAGGGGATGTGTCCGGCTAAATCTCACCAGGATTGGGAGGGGGGGGGGAATCGATGTAAATCTCATGTCATCATTTAATTTAATGAAGAACAGTAAAGTTATTAAAAAAATCTACAAACTTTAGGGGGTATAAAAGGAAAAAAAAATGTCTAAAAAACTACTACGTTGGTCAGCATGGGGGGAGGGGGGAATGTGTCCCCTCAAGATCTAAAGTCATCACAGGGGGCAGGTCCAACCAGATCTCACCAAATCTCGACCCGGGGGGGGGCAGGGGGGGAAGGGAGCCGGAAACCGATAAAACCCTCACGTTAATAACTGACGCCTCCTTACCTGAAGTATGGTTTTGCAGTCATGAATAATGAACTTCAATCAGTAATTTGCTACAATTAGAAAATGATTGAGCTATTTGTATGCCAAAAATACAACCACAATTTTAAAATTTATTAAAACAATAAACAGGCACCGAAAATTTTGTATTTTTAGTGTATTTAAGACCTACAACCCTTGCTTTTCACATTTACCTGGCTTTTGACCGCGACCCCCCCCCCCTCCCCCTCTCGCCCAGCAAGACTCGACGACCCACAGGTTGAAAAACAGTGCTATAGTAACGTTTAGTTGTTTAGGGAGAGAATGCGACATATTTCATTGTATGGAGATGAAACATGGACTTTAAGGATGACAGAACAGTAACGTAGAAATTTGGATACGGGAAGGAAATTACCGAGTGAAATGAGTAGGTATCGAAATAAGCAGTTGGATAAAGGAACATCATTGGGTAGGACATGTAAGGAAAGATGAACTGTATTGAACACATTACAAGAACAACATGTTTGCTAATAGTGATGGAAGGGATGGTGAGAAGCAAAAAACGAACAACATGGTTAAGATTATTGAATATTGTGAATAATAGAGGAAGGTTTTTGGCGATGAAAAGTTTAGTAGAAGACAGAAAACAATGGAGAAAATATTCTGTTTGATAACAGCGATTAATAGACTTATAGTCGATCAACAACGAGAAGCAAAGTAAGGAATATATCGGTAGAGGTTTTAAAATCTTGGCCTGCTTGTAGACCGTATTGTAGCAGACAATAAACGTCTTTCTGTTGGCAACAGCTCTGGAGTATGTAAATAGCCTGGGGAGAGGAGAGGGTGCCTGTTCCCACGGATCGTGCACACTGACAAGTGTCCTAATGGTATACCGGCGCCAGGGTCGGCGTTCCGAGAAAGACGGCCTTGCGTGGTGCTACGGTAAAGTATTCCGCACCCGTCTGCCGCAGACTGCCGCCAATTCACGGTCCCCTGCCCGCCCAAGAAGTGATCGAACGTGATGAGACGCCAGTTAGCCTGCGTTTGAGATTCCTGCCCACACGCTCTTTATTGCCACTCGGGCTGAATTACAAGCCGAGGTACTCAAAATGTCGTTTGATATGGTTCTGTTCACTCAGGGGCTGTAGAACAACATACACGGCGGGAATGGTAGTGCCGTGTTGTCTCCTAAAATAACAAGTGCTTTATTGGCATTGTATTCTTCTAACGTCTTCTGCTGGCAGCGTAGTCAAATCGTGAACAGGGTGCGCATTTTTTTTTATTTTTTTTTTTTAAGTTTTTGTTTTCCTCAGTAGATTCAGAAACTGGTTCTCATTTTCCTTAGTGTGTTAATGGGTAGCAAAACGATAAATGTCTGTAAGGTGAAGCGTATCGGACTTAATGAAGAATGAAAGGTCATATGACAGATTCTTTCCATATTCAACAGTCACCGCTCCCAGCTGCTCTGAAAAGGCTTGGAACTAGCCTAAGATAAGGTAGTTATATTTATTCGCTTATTTCACGGCGACGCTCCTACTTTATCCGGTGCTCAGATTTAAGGCCTCCCTTGTAATTTTAAAATTCATACAACTCTGAGTGAGGTTATACTTCAATCATTTTAAACCAACCCACTGCTATGAGAATTGTTAGATGGAAAGGAAGTCATCCTTGTAAACATTTTTTCTCACACTAGCTACGTTAATCACTCAGCAAATCGGATCCTTTCGTGATAAATCTGTTTTAATATTTATTTTAAAGAAACCTTCTCAACTTTTCCATTAAAATGTTTAACTTGTTATAATTTTCATAGTGGAACCCTTGTGTATAAATTTTCTTTGACAACTGTCTGCGATTATTACTTTCAACATGGCGGACCACTCACCAAGACGATCGAAAATAAACGGGTGCAAAATTATCTACCTCATAACTGGAACATCGCTTTTATTTAAAACATTTAATGTTCTGCGTAGTAAAAGATTTCAAGCCTACCACTAGGTCGTTACGGCACTGACTGTGTCTATGCTCAACACGAGGTTTGCTCGTTCGAGCTCCGTTGTCAGGTAAGATATTCTATGGTTGGGTATTTCCGGAGCAGTGTAGTGCATAATTCATAATCACCAGGTCGTGTACCAAACGCTGGGTTCAATTCCAAAAGTTTCCTAACTCAGGATAGAACGAGGGTATACGACACAGTTTTTGGCGATTCATCCGTTGGATGGTGATGCTAAAACTTTGCTGCCTCCTATGTGTCTCAGTGTATGATAGGTTAGAATTGACTGGCCCTCGCCTTTCTTTCATCTACATATACAAACAACATCTTCCACTTTACAACATGCAGCACATTCATGTTCACATACAAAAATACTTCGACAGGTGAAGGAAACAAACATGTCACACTCCGTCTTTACCCAAGTTTACAATTACTTACTTCAGAAGTATCAAGAGTCCCGAATCGGGTGATTGTTCCCATTTGAGTTCAACAAATTTCATAGACGTTTATCCGCCTTGTAAATTCACTGAGGTTCTTTGATTTAATACCATAGCAGGATCACAAACAGAAAGACTCAATTAAAATTCTTCTCTTTTTATTTAATCACATCTTCAAAAGGATAATCGATAAAATATCAAAGTTCTATCAGCAATCTACTACCTATTTTGATTCAGATTCGTAGCTGTTATTAGACATACTGGTATTCATTTCCTTAAATTATTTAGATGAATACAGACTAAAAAGTATCGCTTATATTTTCCTCGAAATTTCTCAACAAGTTGCAATTTTTCAACATGATGGAAGACTTTGGATGGCCTTCTAGAAGAATCGCACTTAGTACATTTTCTTTTTCTACGTAGAATGGCATTTAGTGCCATATTAACGAGCACTGGATGCTACATGTCACTAATGCGACCGGTCACGATCCCAAGACTAGTTCATTAGACCTAATGGAACTCGTTTTTCCATCAGGAAGAACAAGTTCTTTAGTCTGAGTTTCTCGATCGTTTCATTCTCTTGTCTGGTCTTCGTGCTGCCAATTCCAGTGTCGATTAATTTATGATGAATTTTTTACTACTCTCAATATTGGTTTCAACGATTCCAGCCGTCCATTACTCCTCCTTAACGAGGAGTGCTTATTGACGCATATAAGTTTGTTTAACTTTAAATGTTAGGATAAGAAAATAATTTTAATACAAAAGTAACAGCATTAGTGTTTTGATTCAAACATAAATTTTAGTTGAAGTATTCCATATAGATAAAAAATTTAAATACTGTAATGACTGTTGTAGTAAATTCTGAGCCTTACAGCAGTCACCTTTGTTTTTCATTGTGTGATTCAGAAAACATAACAAAAATTTGTAATTTATAGTTAGGAAGGTGCTGATATATTCCCTGGTAGTTTAGCGAAAAAATCGTAAATAAAACACTGGATTCTGCAGTTTCTATTGTTGATCAATGTCATCCCTAACTTCTAGAAGGTAGTTCGTATCTTTAAAGAATGATTTCTTCAAATTACTTACCTTACTAAGGTTTGAAACATGTTGTAAATGGTTAGGGGAAGGAGGTGACAAAATTTATAGTGAAACGTGTCACAATTTTTTTTTTTGGTCAGAATTTTCAGACAGAGTCACACAATTGGAACTGATTTCCACCGAAAGCATTTACTAGTTTCTAAGAGCTCTAATGTTGTCACCCAAAGTGAATGGCAAGTTTTACGTTTAGAGAAGAACGTATGGATGACTGTAGAAAAACTGTTGAAATAACGAGAAGAATGAAAGTTTTCAGCTGTACTTAGACTACCACAATAACACGATAAATATTTTAACAGTTCAAAAATTTATCGTTTTACTTATATGTAATGAGATGAAGTCCGTGCAGCTGAAATGAGAGTATTGCGTATTCGATGTTAGGAGTGAGGTTTACTAGATTTGCTTCGAGTTCAGGACAGCAGCGATAGCGTATAAGAGATTCTTTGGTTGGTTGCTATAAGACTGGTGACATGGTGCTTCAACAGATGCTTTTTACTTTTGACACACTTGGAACAAAATTTATGGTCCCCAGTCCTCGAAGTTACACAGAAGCATGCATGAAAATTAATTAAAAGCCGACCCTATGGGGCGCGTATTGTTGAAGTCAGACGCCGGCGAGGAAACTGCTTGGAAGCACGCGACCACTACATCGCGCATAATTTATGTCCAGTAGCGTGCCTGATGAACAACGTCCTTTGCCGGGTGTGCAGAAGCGGGTCACACCGTATACACCCCCACGCACACAACAACCGTGGCGAGCCGACTGCATTCGTGCGGACTGCTGGTCCGCCGTAATGAGACGACATATGAATGACCAGAAACGCTTGCTTCTTTATTTGGTGGTCATAAATTAGTCTACTCCGGACAGGCACTCTAGCTGTGATATAAAGCCCCGCTCCGAGTCATGGCTTGTAATACATTTTACGAAGCTCCCGTCGCAAATTGCAAAATGAGTTTTGCCTGCCTCCTGTTCCCGGTTGGCTGCCTGCCCAGAGCAAGCTGTATGAGAATGGTTTATTTTTTTTTCTCGTTCGTGGCAGTGTAATACTATTGTTCAAGGTAAGATACCGTATTTTCAGTCTATATTGTAGCTGTTTTACTAAGGCTATTTTGAATCTTATTTATGTTATGCTATTAGACTACGTTTGTCCTTTTTTAAAAAAAAAAAAAAAAAAAAAAAAAAAAAAAAAAAAACGCCATTGTCGGTTAGAAAAACGTATTTTTATTTGTGGGTGTAGGTACATACAATTCAGAATAAATTATGAGTACGAAATTCACTGACAGTGTGCTGAAATAACTGACACGCAGCAAAAGGTTGTCGCCCATGAAAGAAAGAATAGAAAAATTTTAAATCTAATAAAAATGGGAACCCTATGTGAATTACAAAGACCTTGTTTCAGACAACTTACGATGTTTATATTCTGTAGTAATCCGTTAATGTGTATTCTAAATATAAAAAATTCGCTTACAGGAATTTAATTTGGAGAGCTTAAAGATGTAATGAATGTATGTTGGAGAGCTGAGTCCAAAGAAGTCGATGAAATAATTGTTTCATATTTTATGGTGCTTCCCCCATATGGTGTGCAGCTGCTCTTTCCAAACTACAAAGGACACAATCTGTCCAAAACAAACACCTTCGAACTATTTAAAAGCACTCTGGTTTCTATGTAACGCACAATTCTATAGAGAAACTGGTCTTTCATCCATTAAAACTAATATCATAAAATCTGTAAAAATCTTTCTAAATAGCCCAAAGACTATTCCCGGAGCATATCTCTACAATTTATGCAGGAGTTCAACAGCACAACCAAGCCTAAAATCATATATCCTTCCAAATGATGTCTTGAATGAAGACGATGAAATAACGAATAAAAAATAATTTAAAAAAATATCATGAAATCGTAGGTTTTACCGGTGAATGTGCTGCTTGAAGATCTCTCGGGCATGCGGCCGGATCAATTGATCGTTGTTCAACCAATTTTCGACACCGTAACGTGCCATCATTTTCAGGTTTCAACCTGAAGATGATACAATACATTTACAAAAATCAAAAGGTTTAATGTTTCACAATTTACCGTTTACTAAACAAAATTACAATTCGAATAAATAATTTTTAAGAAACCACTACATTCATGATTGGAATTTACATTTAGCATATAATTCTCCAGCCAGCATAAAAAATGATTAGATCACTGAGAAACTCTTTTATCATGCAGGTCTCCCTGCCAAGGCATCTCAGGTTCGATCAAAACCGAAGTGCAATGCAGTTTCAAAAGTTTCTCAAAGATATTTACCGTTCTTTTCAGCCATTCAACACCACAGCTGCATCAGTTTACACACAGCTTGCAATTCCACAAGCCATGACATAGGAAGATGGCTTCACCGTCGTCGCAAAACACTTATCACAGACTTGTGCAGACTGCACTATCTGCCGCATTGAACAGCTGGCTCTTGCGGCGAGCCAAGTCACCGAGACGGCGTCTCAGAACAGATTAATCCTCCGCTCGCTCCATCCACCTGGACACAAAAAAGTGGCACATCCTGAAAACTCTCTGTCGCTCGATTCACTTGCAAAAAAAGAAAAAAAGAAATCTTTCTTGGCTTGTAAATCTTTCCACAATGTCGTCCCAGCGCTACGCGGAACTGCCCCTAGTCAGCTCAAATCCCCTGCCGCGCCGTGCAAAACACTTGGCGCGGGCAGACTGCCTCAATACAACCCAAAAACATCTCCCACTGCCTTCGTAGCCACAAAAATAGTTCTTTCTTTTACGTATTAAGTTTATGAAATGTTTCAATTGTGATCATTTCAAAGGACAAGAAGTAACTGAATCTTCTTGAACACTATCAAGAGTGTAATGAGATCTAATTCTCTGTTATTAATATATTTAACTCACTTTAAATTTATTTATATTATTATTATTATTGTTATTTTAGTTCATACGTGACTTTTGTTCTATAAATTCTAATTGAATGTATATATTAAATATCCCTATGTGGGACGGGGTGAAAGCCAATTGAATTATCTTATAATTTTAAAGAAAAAATATTTCACGTCTCACCTTTAAATCTAATTTAACCAGTTCATTATGTCTGTATCAAATATGATGTACTATATGTTATGTGCTATTGTAATATAACATAGATACAGAGGAATCCAACTGTATTGCCCTCAGATCAGGTGATATAAATAGTAGTACAGGTATTTTTTTTTCTTTTTTTTTAACACTGTATAGTATGCATGTGTTGCTGAATGTACAAAATACAAAAAATTTTATGATAATTTTTAATTTTTCCTGTAGTTTCAAGGTAAGTCAAAGAATTATTTCCATAGATTTTATCATCAAGTCGTTTAGTTCATTCCTGAACATTATAACCTTGAATAATTTTTTACAACAGTTTTGAACATCGGATGCCAATCTTGCCGATTTTCAGCTTTCCTGAAAGGCCACTGAATAGGTAAAGCAGCGGTCTTCTTCACTTGATCTATTCACCTACTCGCTGTCCTTCCTCGTCTTCTGCCTTCAAGCTCTACAAATTTCATCTGATATGAATAAAAAATAATCTCATAGTTACTAAGCTAAACCTGAAGTCGTGTTGACGAATACGAACTTCTGTATCGGAAGTGAACTTCCTCCCATACTGCAAACAGCATCACCATGTAAATAATTCCTTTCATCATTCCTTCACACACATAAAAACATCAGCGCTTTCTCTAATGATACGTGTTCTTTTGGAAGATGATGGAATCGATTTTTATTACGTTAAGAATAACTGATTTAAATATCCTATCAGTCTCATTCTATTTTTTTTACGCTTATATTAATTTCACCTGCCTTTCTTATGTTGAAAATCTTGAAATCGATGCTTCACCATCTTCCCAGTATCCGATTGATTTGAAAAATTGCATACATTTTCATTCCAGGAGGCAACACAATATTCAAAAAGTAATAACTACTATTTTACTAAGTAAGCAATTAATTAGTGTAAATTAAGTAGATTTAATTATTTATCGCACCCGAAATAGGCGTTTCGTTAGCACTGGTTAAAAATGTGTGATTTTTAAATAATACATACAATAAATTTATTTCTCTTACGGATCATTCTTGAAAAAACTGCTGCTTTGCTTTTTCAAATGGCGCTGCTGTTACGTCAGGGTGTTTTTCTGCGTCTAGTATTTTCATAACAATTAAACACAAAGAAATAATAGGCCATAATCATGGACGTGTGTCATAACTTAAAAAGAATGTTTGAAAAAGGGGGAAAATTATAGAATAAATAAGGAATGAGATAACACCGAAACGAATACTGTTAGCAGATATGAGATAGAAGCGAACAGCAGAACAATACTCTGAGGAGAAGGCGATGGATACCAGGTCATGAGCTGGAAGGAACTATGAGGAAGTTTAAGCCAGTTCCTTCTTTTTCTAATTTAAGATACAAGACACAGAAAAAAATCAGGCTCTAATAGAGGATGGTTTGCAAGTAAAGTAATAAAAAGGCGTTCCGAAGTGAGTAAATAGAATGTTTCGAAATTAAAAAAGAAAAATCGAAACCTAGTCAGTAGAGGTCAATAAAATTTTATATAACGTTTATTCAAATTTTTGCTTAACATTTATTCTACTCTTTAATTGCAAGATGAGTACAGCTTTGTGAATGAAATCGAAGAAACGAAAATGACTTACGATATTTCGGTAATGTTAGCTTCCTGCAGTTGCTTTTTTTTTTTACTTATGGCTTTACGCCTCTTCGACGTCGAAGTCATTAGAGGTGGGTGGGACTGGGGACAAGAACGGGAAGGAATTTGGCCAAGACCTTTTGAAGGAAGCATCCTCGCAATCGCCAGGAGTGATTTGGCGAAACCATGGAAAACCCAAATCTGGATGCCCGGACGGGGATTCGAACCGGCGTCGTTCCGAATGTGAGGCCAGAGCGTTAACCGCTCACCCACCATGCTCGGTTGTTGTTGCTTCGGGCATCAGAATCATCTAGACAACAAAACTTGTCCTCTCAGAAACGTCCGCGGTGGCCTTTCTGCTCTCCAAGTGGTGGTTGCCGTTTTCCAACGAGGCCGCAAGCGAAGCCGCATGCAAATGAGGCAAGTAATGCCACATTAAATCAATTATCTGTGCGGAATTAATGTTAGCCGTGCAGCTGGAGGCAGTCCTGTAGCACACCTGAGCTTGACTCACTGGCCGACTAAAAGCACTGTGTGACCGCGATATAGATCGTTCTATGTGGTTGTTAGCAAATGTTGATCATTGTAATAATTATTATGCGCAATTTTGAAATGAGCTATTCTGACGTCATCATAACGCTGGAAACTAGTAGTAAGCTTGCAGTTACGCTTTCTCCCACACTACTTTTCAGCATCCCCACAGATAGCACTGAAGTAATGGGTGAACTATTATTGTATTTGGTATAACTTTTCTGAGTGATATACTTCGCAATTACATTGCCGCATTCGTATACAGTGGATTGAATATTTGCGACATGTGGGAAGGGTGAGTTTAAATATTATTACGTTTCTCATAAAATGACAATACTGGTAACTGTAACATACCACGTGAAATAAATATAGTGAAAACGTTGGTGAGAACTATTAGAAGCCAATCAGATCTTTTACATTAACAAATATAACCTTTACGAGAAAATAAAAAAAATATCTCAATACTATGTTTTTCCTCTGACTGTACGAGCCCTATAGTTATAATAAAATTAGACGCTTTGTGCTTAAGACGAAGATCACCTCATGTCAGTCATGTACAATAATAAAGAAGGCAAATGGCCAGTTTGGAGTAATAAATTAAATTTGGAAAATATTGTATCCACTAGCCTCGTACCCGCGACTTCGTACGCGTGGATTAAGAATTTTTTTGCCAGAATTAAATATAAAAAGTTGTTGGTAACGAAGGATTGGTCCCAAACAATATCGAGTCGGCATAATATGACAGGAAAGCTATCACTATATCATTCTACCGTCATACCTGCCTCATGAAGAGAATCAATTTCCAACATATTTCTGTCACTATTCGAAAAGATTTCAAAATTTCGTGACTACAACTGTTAATCATACTGGAAAAAATATCCTGTGCCCTTCATACAGCTTTCCTTATAAAATTCCATCACAACGATATAGCCATATATTCGTCAAAACGTAACAAAAAGACAGGGACTTACTTCCGTATTTATATTAGTATTACTGTGGTTCACACTCACACACTGACTGCGAACAACACCTGAGGATCATTATAACGTAAAAAAGTGTACACAACCAAAATTGCAAGACTACCTACGATTTGCCTCCCATTGCACCACTAACTTTATAATATCTACAGTTTAACATTCAATCCAAATAACCTACGGCCCAGGCCTGACTCTTACGATGAAAAACAATTTTTTAAAATCTTGGCCTCCACGGAGACTTGAACCGGAGACCACAACGTTCGTAAGCAAGCTCTTTAGCCACTTATTTTTTATTATTTAAAGATGGCTTTCATTTTATTCCATCTCAGCCACCTGTAAGTTTATCGTTTGTTTATTCGAATTTTGTCTGTACTATATTATCGCTTTCTCATTGCGGACAACACAGGACGGACACAACACCCATGCCCTCGGCCGGATTCGAACCGGCGACCCTGGCAACGCGAGGCAAGCTCGCTAGCCGCTGCGCTACCAGGGCCGGCAGCCACTGAGCTGCACACGGAAACACGGTCTGGAGACGTCCACATCCAACGTGTCTGTCTATCGCCGTATTTCGAAGTTATGACACAACATGTGTTATTTATACAGATAATTTTTCAACCAAATGTAGACAGTATTTTTCTCCTTGTTTCAAAGAATAAGTGTGCAAAGTTTCATCGAGATCGGATGAAAACTGTGGATTTGTATAAAGAACAAACAAACCAACAAACAAACCAACAAACCAACAAACAAAGAAACAAAACAAACAAACATACATTCATCTTTATATATAAAGATTACTGTGGTTACACTCACACACTGACTGCGAACAACACCTGAGGATCATTATAACGTAAAAAAGTGTACACAACCAAAATTGGAAGACTACCTACGATTTGCCTCGCATTGCACCCCTAACTTTATAATATCTACAGTTTAACATTCAATCCAAATAACCTACGGCCCAGGCCTGACTCTTACGATGAAAAACAATTTTTTAAAAATCTTAGCCTCCACGGAGATTTGAACCGGAGACCACGACTTTCGTAAGCAAAATCTTTAGCCACTGAGCTGCCAGTTCACTACACGGAAACACGGTCTGGAGACGTCCACATCCAACGTGTCTGTCTATCGCCGTATTTCGAAGTTATGAGACAGCATGTGTTATTTATACAGATAATTTTTCAACCAAATGTAGACAGTATTTTTCTCCTTGTTTCAAAAGATAAGTGTGCAAAGTTTCATCGTGATCGGATGAAAACTGTGGATTTGTATGAAGAACAAACAAACATACATTCATCTTTATATATAAAGATTACTGTGGTTTACACTCACACACTGACTGCGATCAACACCTGAGGGATCATTATAACGTAAAAAAGTGTACACCTACAAAATTGCAAGACTACCTACGATTTGCCTCGCATTGCACCTCTAACTTTATAATATCTACAGTTTAACATTCAATCCAAATAACCTACGGCCCAGGCCTGACTCTTAAGATGAAAAACAATTTTTAAAAATCTTAGCCTCCACGGAGATTTGAACCGGAGACCACGACGTTCGTAAGCAAAATCTTTAGCCACTGAGCTGCCAGTTCACTACACGCAAATACGGTCTGACGACGTCCACATCCAACGTGTCTGTCTATCGCCGTATTTCGAAGTTATGAGACAACATGTGTTATTTATACAGATAATTTTTCAACCAAATGTAGACAGTATTTTTCTTCTTGTTTCAAAGGATAAGTGTGCAAAGTTTCATCGTGATCGGATGAAAACTGTGGATTTGTATGAAGAACAAACAAACCAACAAACAAACATACATTCATCTTTATATATAAAGATTATAGTTTTTATCTGAACACTTGTGAAAAATTACTATTATTATTTTTTGTTTGTAAAATTTGAAATTATAGCTTTATTTTACTGTAAAGAAAACAGTATGATAATCTTCCACAATCCTTAGAAAATTACACCAATAAAGAAGCAAGGAAGGTATGTCACGTGTGAACAACTGAAAAATTGGATGTAACATTTAAGTACTTCCGGGTATTTTGATTGTTTATTAAGTTTCCTGTAATTTCAGATTCACCCATCATTGGCTGATACAGTATATCCTGCTTTCTTGTGATTGTTACTCTGTGTAACTGAAAGCAGTTATGAACCAAGAGAATGTGTAGGGCAACGACTTAAGACCCCCGTCGCCCGAAAACTGAAGAAACACCGAACTAGACTTTGAAGCAAGCGGAGATAATGTATGGTTGAAAAAGGTATATTCGTGTGATGTTAAGAATTGTTAATGGAATTTTGATTTGCCGTGAATTACGCCTGTGTCTTGACTGGATCTTCAGTTCAACGTGGAATCCGAACAGCGGAGAAATAGTATGAGTAACGGAAGTCAGGATCAATTCAGGCAGAGAAGAACCAAACGAAAAAGCGAAAAATGAGCGTACGGGTGTCTTAGATAGCAACTGAAATACTAAGCACAAACCTAGACGTAAAGTTGGCTTCACAAAATTTTCTATATACTAGCTAAAAGCACGGTTTTGTGGTGGCTTGCGAAGTGTTGCTGTAAAAAATATTATATACAATTAAAGAAATTACTGTCATCAAAATCCGTGATTTCAGTTTGTCGAAAAAAAAATAAGGCAAGTTTATAATAAGACGCAATCTTTAAATATTTAAAATATCAATTTATTTAATTTGTTTTTAATCAGATACAAAATTTCTTATTCAAGTTTCTTCCTGTTTTCTACATTTTAACATACACGAATTTTTAATACTATCAATTCTCTCGTTAGAAAATCTTCTATTTAATGCTAGTCTTTCTGAAGTTTTTACCCTCTATAACCCAACATATGTTAAACCAAAGAAAGTTTCTTTTTCTCCAATATCTGCAGCAACTTTATTTAATGTTAAATCTTAAGCTTTATGAATTGCGATTTCGGAAGCTAGTTGTAATGGAAATTTTTTTCTCGTAAGTGATTTTATAAAATTTTGTTGTCGGTGGAATCGGAACACAACCTGAATGAAAATAATTTTCAAAACGAACCGTTATCACTCATGGCATTACATATAGGCCTATATGCTAATAAAAAATTATTAGAATTTTTTGAAAAATAATGATTAATGACACATCTAGAGATAACTCTGAATTTTTTCAGGGCGAGCTAATTTATGTTCAGTTTCACGTCTAGACGTACAGTAGTGTTTTCAAAACGTTTGCCACAAAAATATAAAAATCGTCTGCTAGTGTCGCTCGCCCTAAAAAGATCAGTGAAATATTCTGACTTACAAAGTTTGTGGGCATATATGTCCAGATCGGAAAAATTTTAATGGGTCATAATTGATGAATGATATTATATCCAGCACAGAATTACTATTTTTTTTTTTCTTTTGCCGTCATCAGTCTTTCGACTGGTTTGATGCAATCCTCCATCCTTTCCTATCCTGTGCTAACCTCTTCATTTCTACATACCCCTTCAGTCCACGTCCCCAATTATCTGCTTCATATATTCTAATCTCTGTCTTCCTCTACAGTTCTTACCTTCGACTGTTCCCTCCACTAACAAATTAACCAATCCAGCATGTCTCAAACTATGACCTACCAGCCTGTCTCTTCTTTCCGTAAGCTTCTTCCACAAACTTCTTTTCTCACCCATCATTTCCAAAACTCGTTCATTTCTTACTTTGTCTGTCCACTTAATTTTCAGCATTCTTCTGTAGCACCATATTTCAAATGCTTCAATTTTCTTTATTCCGGTATTCCTAAAGTCCATGTTTCGCTACCATAAAGTGCTGTGCTCCACACAAAGAGTTACTAATAAAAGAACGAAAATGTCAGCATTGTACGCGCTTTCGTTAGGTATGAATTCATTGTGAGAAATATTTCTTCGTTTTTACGGTCCGAAAAGATAAGTTTGAATTAATATTTAAGTTGATTATGTATAATCTGTATTTATTTTCATAGAAACATTTTCGTACCTTACTTCCATCTTAAAGGAAAACTCGATAGATCAAAAGAATTAATTTTTCTTTCTCAAAAAAACTTTATTTACTTAAAGCGATACAAACCTGACAGTGAAATTATTGTTAGTCGTTTCAAACACCTTTTAACTGAATGATTACGTATGTTCATTACAGTATGGAGAACGTTCGCCTGAAAAGAATATCAAAGGATTGAATTCTTGACTGCGTATCCAACCCGCGTCCTATGTAAGTGGAGAATCATAGAACGTATATAAATTAACCATGAACACAAGGGAAAATGCACCAGATGACCGATATTTCATCACATCAATTCAACTACATACAAAAATTTAACTTCAATTCTGTTCAGAAATTTTCTAAAGTTTTCAGTTGCTTTCACCTTCAATCATTTGTACACTAGATACGGAAAGTGTAACCTTATTGTAATGTATATTGACTGTTAGCTAAACGAAATTTCCTACCGAATGAACTATACGATTTCTTGTAGGAAAAATACAGATACCATACAGTCAACGGAACTAACTGTGGACACCTATTATTTTTGTGTTTTCAGTAGACAAATCAAAGTTTTGGTTTAAAGTTTCTGGATAGAGATTGCTTGAAGTGTGGTTAGGACACCAAGATACATGTGTCTTGTAGCTCCTACGGTACAAATTTTGTTCGTCAATTCCTCAAAAAGTTATGAGTAGCAGAGGCAGATAAAGAAAGAAGCCATTGTGTTTTCATTACAAGAAGTCAGTAGACTTGTCTGAATAATGAATAGTTACCAATATATTGCACGTATATAACACAAAAACTGCTCCTGTTAAAGAAAATCGCCACATAAAAGTAATCAGCTGTTGTCATTTACCTCGATCCGAATCGTTTAATAAAACTCGAATATCTTGATCACAACTCGTCATTCCACTACATCAAAAAGCTATGACACACAATTCTACAGCAATAACACAGAATAACGCCCCTTCTTCCACATTGAAGCACGCAGTTTGGTTGATTGTAGAACATTTGTAATTAGTGGGACTCCAGCAAGGACTGGGGGCAAGTAACGAGAGCGAATTCGGCCAAGGCCCTTTTAAAGGAAGCATCCCGGCATTTGCATGGAGTGATTTGACGAAATCATGGAAAACCCAAATCTGAATGCCCGGACGGGGATTCGAACCGGCGTCCTCCCAAAAGCGAGGCCAGAACGTTAACCGACTGGGAATTTGCGGTGAGAGGGGAACAATACAGAAAATTACGGAATATTTTTATGAAGATATGGTGATGAAAACAGCTTTCGTTGAGTCAGTTCACCGACAGAAAGTGGTAGTTATCAGTGGTTCGGTGATTTTGGAGACGTAGCCATTTGTTTAATTAATACTTTCGAGGAATAAAGTTTTCATTTACACCAATACTACAAAAGAAAGATTTCAAAATATCATTAATTCTTCGCTTTCTGTAATTTTCTAAATACTTTTTGACTACTTCTGTATATAAATATGGAAACTGGCAGCACTGGAAGGAGAAGAAAATATTTCTAAATGCAAAAAACACCTAAAGATTGTACTAATAAACGAATGCAAGACTTAACTTTTTACAGAAACGAGTAGATAAATATTTGAACCTGTTTTACCTAATGGTTATTCCTTTGTAATTAAGCACTCTCAACATACTGTAATGGTGATTCTAATACTGTTTAGTGAAAATAATAATTATGCTATACACTGCCTTCTATAGGAAATAAAAACTATTCCCGAACTGAGAATATAAAATTATTTTTTAATTATGTAATAAAAGCACCATATCTATCACTAGTATTACTAGCAAAGGAAACAAAACAAAACAAAAAACTGTATCTGGTGTGAATACCGTCAAACAAAATGAACATTTGTTTTAACCACTGGATTCGAGAATGGGAACATTGCATGACACATGTGAGGTACATGGCCCCATTGATCGTGAAATTTAATAATAAATGCATATCAGTAGCTAAAAAGTTGTAATTAAATGGACTAACTTTTATGTTTGAGAGTTAAAGGTCAAACCTCGAAAGAAAGAGGATCGGTGATTAGCAGTTGTTTTTGAAAAAGATGACTTGAGGCAGATGCAGAAAGACGGTCGAATTTCTTACGAGTTAATCGTGAAGTGGAAGCTCATATTAGAAATTATGAACGCGAGGGCAGTGAAGGAGAATAATAGCATGAGAAAACTGTAATTAACGTATTCAAATAGAGTCATTTGTATATATAGAGATATAAAAGACAAGTGACTGATAACTGTTAAACTGTGAATTTACAATAAACCATTTGTGTTGATACTTGAAAAAAGTAATTCAACTTTATTCAGAAGATAATTTTTCAGTTGTGGTATGAGACTCAGAATCGAATATGTAGATCGTAAATAAAAGACCAATCGAAGCAATTCGATACTGGAAAAGGGAAAACAAAGGACATTATTTCTGTGATACTTGAATTGAAGGTCACAATTACGAATGTGAATATATACTCGTACCGTGTAAACCTTTTACACACACATTCTGAGAGAAGCCTGAGTGTACCGGGAGCCTGTTTGAAGGAACGGACAGAAGAAATACTCGAGACATCGAGTGCGAGGTTAACGTACCACCACGGCACGTCTACACAGTATGCTGAGGACCTAAATAGCGTCCAGCGCGTGGCAACATTGTGTCGATAAAGCACGACCAGTACCCAGCGATAACTGCTCCACACAAACCGGTTATTTCATCGTCCTGTGCCAGCCGTTGAGTACCAGCTGTTACGAGTCTGGACACGGGCGTGTCACAAAGGGCGACCACGCATATCACGCATTTTAATATCGTTTAAGATTTCTAGTACTTCGCTGAAGCCGTTCACTCAATCATAAGCTTAATTGAATATGCAGCATTAGACACTATCACTTCGTAGATTAACCCAAATACAATAAAGCGCTACATAAATTATTATTTTCATTCCATCATGTTGCCTATACTCTTCTAAACAAAATCAACTGTTATGATCTTTGAAATAGGCCTGGATTTTTGATTATTAAGATAACAGTTGAAGACTGCGAACAGCTGCAGTGTGATCTGGACAGGATATCTAGTTGGGTAAGTCAACTTAGGATTAAGATAAATGCAAAGAAGTATTAGTTTCTTAGGTACGCATATAAAAAGCTAGATGTTGACTGATTATAAAGTGAGGAAAGAATTGCTTGTTGAAGACTTGATATTAAATATCTTGGCATAACATTCGATAACAAACTCAACTGGACAATACATATCGGAGAGGTAGTAGGAAAAGGTTTCAAAATAGTTCACTTGTTGGAGATAGTGATAAGGGTGCGTACCATAGAAGTAAAGGATTGGGTTACAAAACTTTGGTGAGACCATTGCGTGAATAGGATAGTGTAGTATTGGACTCTCATTTTTTTTTGTATCAAATACAGGAGTTGAAGGGAGTGAAAAGGAAGGCTGCTAGATTTGTCTCTGGAAATTACCGAAGAACACTATCAGTAACTGATATGATAGAGTTGCTACCGAGCGTCGTGGTGTAACGGCTTGCGTTCTGGCCTCGCATTCGGGAGGACGGCGGTTCGAATCCCCGTCCGGGCATCCAGATTTGGGTTTACCATGGTTTCCCAAATCACTCCAGGCAAAGGCTGGGATGCTTCTTTCAAAGGTCTTCCCATTCCTTGCCCCCAATCCCTTCCCGTCTCTAAAGACCTCGCTGTTGGAGAGACGTAAAGCAGATAAAAAAAAAAGATAGGGTTGCTCAAATGGGATTCATTGGAAGACAGGAGGACAGTGAAGAGTCATGGGGCTGTACAAGGCAAATATTGGTGATGAGGCATGGAAGGATATTGGTGGAAGAATTAGGAGAGTTGCATGGAAAGAAAAAGATTACCAAGACCACAAACTGGCACTCGACTTCAGGCATAAGGATGTGGAAAGATTTTCTTTCATAGGTAAAAGGATCAGGGATTGGAATAAATTACCAAGAGAAATGATGAATAATTCACCAAAAACGCTGAAAGAATTTAATGTTGAAATTAGTAGAGGGCAGAAGTAGGTGGCAAAAGGAAAGGGGAAAATTTGAAGTGTAGGGAAATTGCCACCGTAGCAAGCGATCCATAGCAATTAAATTAAAATTGTTCTTACATTTATGTGTGGTAGAGTACCTTACATTTACATTTACATCATAAGGAGTGGTAGTTGGTCAGCTGTATCCTTGACCAGCATGCTGCTTGCAAAATTGTAAGTATTTGTACTAACTGTACGTAGTTCAAACCTTTTGACTTCTCCAGTTCTATCAATTGTGGTGAACTGTTTCGTTTCGACCTTCTACATGATCATAATACTATTTATTTATTATTTCAACTGCTGAAGAAATGACCTACAATAAAAGGGCCTACATTTTAATCGACTGGGTGATTACATAAATCACCCAAAAACGTAATACAGACGTCTCATATCTGCCTTAAATATTCTAATCTCTGTCTCTTCAGTTCCATCTACTAACAATTTAACCAATTCTGAATGTCATAAAATATGACTCAATATCCTATCTCTTCTTTCTGTAAGAATCTTCAACAAACTTCTCTATTCACCCATCATACTCTATCGTACTTTATCTGTCCATATAATATACAGCATCCTTCTACACACCTCATTTCAAATGCTTCAATTTGCCTTCAGGAAAATAAGTAAGTAACACCATGAATGTCCGAGTAAGACTTTAAAAATTACATTGTTAAATATTACGAAATAAAACAATATTACCTCAGGTAAAAGTTAGTCAAACACTTTGTCCGATAATGATCGCGACATTTCAGTAAACGCATCCATAACCAACCAAAATGGTTCTTACGTAGAACCGGAAAAGAAGCTAGCTAGCACTCGGATGAGTGAATCAGACATGGTTTGAGGTTATCTACTTTGACACCGGAACATTAATTAGAATTTTAAAGGTAAGCATTTTTTGATCGTATATTTAATCACCCTACACCGTTGCATCATTCTATCAGGACCGCTTCTAAATAATTATGTTGATAAGAAATTGCGGCTTTTTAAAGAAATTTCTAAATAAGTATTTCAATGCGCTGCATTTTGTCATTGAGAAGCCGCGTTCACGATGGCTGACGCTTATGTCACGCAAGCGTTTATTTAAAAATGTCATTTCGGGAGAGGTCATTCCGGGAATGTTCTGACATGACGCGTGTTCCCGAAATGATTGTGATCTTTCCGAATGGTATCTCCACTCGAGTACGGAGAAGACAAAAGGGAAGGGGTGCGGAGTACGGCGAAGACAGAAGGAAAGGGTTTCGGTTTTAGCACAGAATGTTAGTTTCAGATTTATATATATATATAAACGCTAGGAAAGTTTTAGATAACAAGACAGCAGAAAAAAGGAAAATAAAAAGAAGTAAAAACAGGAAATATTATAGAACAGCAGAGAAAAGAAAAAAATATAGCTGATATGTCGTAATGGGAAAAAAAAAAAAATTGAAAGGAAAACGGGAGAAAATATCCTCAAAGAGATAACAGAATAAAAGAAAATATTAGCGAACTTGATTAATATTACACCTCAACCTTCAGACCGACCAGTCAGCTCATATTAACTTCTGGCACAAAAGCGTTCGGAAGAAATATAGCAAGGAAAGACAGAGCAAAGGAATACAGAAAAATTGTCAAAACAAGAAGGAAAATTATGAGTAAAGGCGGAATCAGAATAAAAACTCTCTAACTCCAAACAGTAAAGTGAATAATTAAAAAAAAAAAAATGATCAAGTGACACCTAAAGTGCTCTAGAATCTTCTATTCGTCGAGGTATTAGCTACTCAACTACAAAATAATGCTGAGTCGCTTGCGAAGAGAAAAACTAGAGGATGAAAAGTCTTTCAAAAGTGTATGAATGCCAAGATCTTAAGGAAATATAAACTATTCTAAATGTCGAATAAATTTCTTGTAAATTAGGAGACAAACAAAAAGTCTAACGAAAAATTCTGTGAAGTATTTTTGAAGCTAGAAATACGTAAATTGGATATATCTTTTATTTTAAAGAAATGATCTGAGCAGAATATATCCGGCTTAAAGAGATTACGTAAAAAAATCGGAACATCATAAAATAGAAACCAATTCTCCTATTTAGACTATTCTAAACTTATAAAACAAATTGGAATTAATTCACCACATTGCGTATTACTAAACACGAAACCTTTTTTTTTTTGTCCTTAGCTAAAAGAATGTCAGATCTGAAAGTTTGTTTGTGTGTTAAACACGAAAATTTTGAATCTGCAATAAGTGAGCTATGTAGTTTGCAACAAATGAATTACCATAAGGACTGTAGTTGTGATGCAACTGCCTATAACTGCATGTGCGTGTTGTTTGATAAATACAAGGATATGGCTTTGGATCCAAGGATCCATGAAGATATATTAACATATTTTCTCCGGTATTCAAAGAATGATGAAGGAATTGTGAAGAGAGAGAGAGAAAAAAAAATGTTGTGAATTATAAAAAAAGTGTCGAACTCGAGTACAATCATAAAAATAAAAAGTAATATCAGCAAAAGAGATTCCAGTAATGAACAAACATTTGTATGGTATTTATTACTGAAGTAAATATAACAAAAGTCTTAAAGAAAGTTTAAACGGAAATGACGTTTTAAGACAGATGTTGTTTTCTGAAAATTATGACACAAAATACGGTAGAAAATATATCTACCCATTTCAGCAAATCGAAAGGTCAAATGGCTATCGATACCGGTGTGTTTTACACAAGAAGAGGTAACGATTATTTACAATCGATTTCTTTAACATGCGAAAATTTAGATAACCAGACCCATGCAATTTGGGTGCATTGAAGTCCGATTATAACAATAATTCTGGAATAAAGTCATTGATACTCGTGCAGTATATTTTTATTCTGATGGGCCAACTTCCTAATGTCCAAACAGAAAAACTGTCCTATGGTGTTGATGGAAAAGATAAAAAATTACTACTGATTTTGATTTTTTTTTTTTTTTTTTTTTTTTTACTTTCTACTATATGTTAATAAAGATAATTCTCAGACGACGAATTAGTTGTCTTGAAGAATATGGTTTCCAAATCTTAGAAATTATAATAGGTATAATGGACAATTCAAAAATTTCTTTGCAGAAGCTAACTGACGTTTCCATAAACTTATATCAGCGTGCACATTGGAAGAAGTAACTAAAACTAACTGTCTTGTTGAATGATGAATGTATAATCAAGGCGGTAACAATGAATACAGATGATTTTACGGAATATGTTAGTCCAGAAATCAATTAAACGGGGAAAATATTAAAGTACATGTTTATCTCCCATCCTCGTCTGCAGACAAAGATTTAACGACAGTTTCTCTTCGGCAAAAGACTAGGAAAAAAGATAGGATTGGGAGAAGATAAATAAATGCACATCACAGCATCTTTGAAATATCGTTGTCGCACGTACCGCGCGAACGTTGTTCTTAAATTATAAATAAATATAGTTAATAGTTAGTTTTTGTTATAATAGTACTTTCAAACTCTAAAGTCTAATACATTCTTCTACTGTGAGTGTTTTTATTAGTGCAAATTTTGTTTTGTTTTAGTGCTGTGATCTGTTCGGTGTTTATTTTCTGTGTTTGTTTACAATTTTGAACGCTAGGCTTAAGTTCAGATTTTTGTTATAGAGTGTTAATATCGTTTACATTAGTTTTTGTTATTCGTAATGTCAGTGTTTTTTTCCATAGGCCTTGTTAACTCAGTAAATTGTAGATTCAGTGTTTCGTGGCTTTTGTTTACATCCGTGTTTAACGTCTAGTATCAATATTCTTGTTTTAGCGTAACAGAATTTCATAGTAAGTTTGTTTTGACTTCATTAGTTTTTGTTTTGCAGTAAATTGTGAAGCTACTAGCTGACAGTGAACCATTTTTTAAATAGAAAATCAGTACAGGGTAAACAAATTTTATTTGTTTCCATTTGAGGTTCGGTCAGAATCACAGGCCTAGGTTGTCTTTAAGTGTAACTGTTTAAAAACTTCTTTTGATATCATTTGTTTGTTTTTGTTGTAAGTCTTGTAGTTGATAAGTGTTTTAATTCACATTTCGGAAAAGTTTCGAGTGAACTACGTAGTATTTGTTTAGCATTTTTATCAGAATCCTACTTTTACTTTTCTTTGACAACTGAAACACAAGTAGTTAATTAAAAGTAAACGTTTTAAAGTTTTTTTCTCCTAAGTTCTTAAGTTTTAAAGTTTTTATTCTCCTAAGTTATTAAGTTTTCCTGAATGTATCATAAAGGATACTAAGTGTGGAAATTGCCGAAGATAGCTAAGAGAAGGAGTGACGTGCCAGGACTGCGGGCGCTGGTTTCACTGGAGGTGCAGCGATGTTACTAACAGTGACTCTTGTGTCAGCATTGTCTGGAACTGGCACACTTGTAGAATTAAGGATCAGGAGCAGCGGATTCTGAAGCTCCAGTCAGATCTGGCATCTGCGCAGAGGGAATTAAAGGCCCTGAAGGCAGAAAACTCAGTTCTTAGGCTTAGGCAGAACAATGAGTGAAGGGAAGTCAGCTCTGGAAGCAGAGGTAGGAGACGCTGTCTGTCTGATGGTTTCCAATGTGTTTCGGCCATTGGAGGTTCTAGATGGTGACTCTGAGGACCGTCAAGTTGGACTGAACGATCTGGGATATTGTAAAGTAAAAGGGAGAACTTTTCAGGGGGTATCTAAACGTAGGAAGGTACTGCTACTTGGAAGCAGTCATGGGAGGGGAATCAGTGAGATGGTTCAGTCTGACTTGGGGCCAGATTATGAAGTCTGCAGTATATTCAAACCAAATGCAGATCTTGGAAGTGTTGTAGCAAATGTGGAAAGATTTCTCAAAGGAGGATTGTATTGTAATTGTAGGGGGACCAGGGAATAGTATTGATAAGGACCTCAATTATTCATTGCTCACATTTCCAGGAACACGCTTTAGACGAATGTGGGATTTGTGGGTTTGCTTGAGCGTTATGATAAACCCTGGATGTGGCATAACATTAGGCGTAGAAATGCATCGTTGGAAAGGGTTCTCTGACAGTAAGCAAATTCACACATTGGTTTGATAGATGTGGCCTGCATTGGTAGGGACAGTTATACTCGCCATGGACTCCATCTGAATTTCAGAGGTAAAAGGAAGCTTTTGCTTCTTATTGCTGATGAGATCAGGGGATGCCAGGTGATTGAAAGAGTTATTCCTGTTATAAGTGGTGTTAAATCGCGACCTTTTTTGGGGTAAATAAAATAAATGTATTAAGATGTCTAAAAGATATTAACGTCTCTCCTGATCAAAACTTATTGAAATTAGACATCCACCTGACATACCAGTATGTACTAATAATGTAAACAATTTAAATTCATTGAATCTAAAGTGTTCAGACCACTATTCTCCATCAAAATATAAGTAAAACTGATGACCTTATGCCTAGAAGAGTTTAAAAATTCCAGAAATTGCAATGTAGATGTTTTGTGCATATCTGAGCATCATTTGTCTGACACAGGAAAATCTTAGCTGTCCATCCCAAATTATAAACTAAGTTCTCATTTCTGTAGATGTAAAATGGAAAAGGGCAGTTGCCATTTTGGTTAAAAATAATATTTAATTCAATAGTGTAGATGTAAGTAAGTATTGTATAGAACAACACTTTGAATGCTGTGTTACAAACTAGAATTATGGTAAGGAAGAGCTCATAGTAATAGCAATTTACAGGGCCCCCTCAGGAAATTTTAGACTGTTTTTATCTCAGTTACCGTCTTTGCTACTATGTTTCAAAAATAACATACAAATAGTTTTATGTGGAGATTTTAATGTTGACTTTCTCAATCACAGCAATGAGAGGCTAGATATGGAAGCCTTGATGTTGTTTTTTTTAACTTAACGGCACTTGTGAATTTCCCTACTAGAATACAAAATAATAGCAGGACTGCAATTGATAAATTTTTTTTATGGATATTTCTCAGTACAGTGTTTACAACATACTTCCAGTATTAAATGGTATCTCAGATCATGATGCCCAGCTGTTATGTATCAAGTCCAGAAACACTAATAAAGAAATAATGAAAAGTTGAGTATATAGAAGAAATATTAATGAAAACAATATAAAACATTTCATCGATAAATAATGAACAATGGTCAGAAGTATACCATGCACAGGGTGTTAATGAAAAATTTGATTCTTTTCGAAGGAAGTTTCAAAAAAAGGAAAGTTGTCAATACTCCAATCAATGAACTGGGTATTAGAGTATCTAGTAAAACAAAAAGGGACCTGTACTTAAAAGTAAGAGAATCAGATAACTATACACTGAAAGCTCATTACAAACTTTATTCTAAAATACTAAGAAATGTAATGAGAACGTCCAAGAACAGATATATTCAGAGAAAATAGATAATTCAGGCAATAAGATGAAAACTATATGGAATATAATAAAAACTTAAGCAGGAAAATCTGTAAATCACTCTAAAGTCATAAAAATAGAAGAAATGGATTTGTTCGTAGTGAAGTAGGAGAAGTTTGAGAAATATTTAACAAACATTTTACTTCAGTTGTAGAGGAATTAGGCATAGAAAAGCAATCCCCACATAGTGCCCTAAGGCTTCTTCAGACTGCTTTCCCAAATAAATTTGTAGAAATGCAATTGCCACCAGTAACAGTCTCAGAAATAAATAAACACATGAAACAATTAAAACCTAAAAATTATTTCCGCTATGACAATATTTCAAACAAATTACTGAAAAGATGTTCAGATTGTATCAGTTGTGTACTTGCCCACATTTGTAATGAATCCTTAATGCAAGGCGTGTTTCCAAATAGACTAAAATATGCAGTTGTAAAACCGTTGTTTACAAAAGGAGAAGCAACATGTGTAGATAACTATCGTCCCATTTCATTACTTTCAGGATTTTTGAAAAAGTCATGTACTGTAGAGTAATAAAACATGTTAAAAAAATAATATCCTCACTAAATCACAATTTTTGTTCCAGAAAGGATCATCTATAGAAACGGCTATATATTCATTTATAAATAACACATTTGAGGAGCTGAATAATAAAATGAGCCCTGTAGGAATATTTTGTGAACTTGCAAAAGCATTTGACTGTGTAAATCATGAATTACTTTTGAATAAAATGGAATACTATGGTATTTATGGAACCGTAGGTATATGGTTTAAATCAAACATGGAAAGTCGAATGCAAAAAGATTCCATTTTTGATCTCAAAATATGTAAAGATGCTTCATCAGACTGGGAGAAAATAAAACATGGAATTCCACAAGGTTCTGTCCTAGGACTCCTCCTCTTCTTGATGTACATTAATGACCTTCCTGGAAACTTATCAGATAAAGTTAAGAGTGTTTTATTTGCAGATGACACTAACCTGACTGTGAGAAAAACAGCAATCTAGAATTTAATGTAAGTGAAGTACTTAGTGAAGTAGCAAATTGGTTTAAGGCAAATTCATTAATATTAAATTTTGAAAAAAACACATTATATTAAGTTTAAAACAAAAAATTATGCACAGCCAGATTTACACGTAAACAATAAAAATAACACAATATTAGAAACAAAGAATATAGAATTCCTTGGTATTAAAATAGATGAGAAACTCTGTTGAAAGCTATGTGCTACACAGAAGTGGGGGGGGGGGGTAGGGGGAGGAAGTTAAGACAAAAGCCTCATCAGGCTACGTGGGGGGAAGGGGGTTCACAGGAGGCCAAAATGGAGCTACATGGTTTATGGACGCTCCCAAATCGGGCGGCAGCGACACGAAACTCGGTGTGGCAACAATGAGGATGGCAAAATAATATTCGAAGGGGCGGCAGTCTCACAGTTAGGAAAATTCCTTGATCCACCACTGGTGGCAGCAAATCGGAAGCCAACTTTTTGGTTGTTACTAACTAGCTTAGTGTTGAAATTTTCATGGGGTAACCAAGAGTGAATACCAGTTCAGGGACACTATGGTTGGAGCTACAGAAAGTAAAGTGGGTGAGGCGAGAGTTTTCGTCATACCTGACAGCGCAGAGATCTTCGGTGAAGAATTTGCCCTCTTCGCTGATGTATACCTATTGAAGTGTTCCCTATGTTAGGAAAGCGACTTCTCGACCTTACTGTGGCCGTTTGCTACCTGTCATTGATTTCAAAATAATATTAGGTATAAAAAAAAATCAGGTGGGCGCCAGAGATTGGAGTGTACCCTATTCTGAGGGAAGCGACATCCAGATCTCAATGTATTATTATTGAAACATGAATTATTGAATTAACCAAGTAAAATGACACATTACAAGACTGGATGGGATCTAGTGAAAACAAGGTTCACAATCTGACTTTACGATTTACTTATGTATTTGAATTGTTTATTTGACAAAATTTTACAAAGATTATTATTATTTTTTTTTTTTTTTTTATTTTTTTTTTACATCACTTTTTCTGTGGAGCAAGAGAGTCTGTCTCGGGGCAATATCTAGGGTAAACGATGATGATGCAAAAGTTCCTTTTTCTGAATGGTGGTTACCGTGCAGGCGAATCTAAGTTGTGCAGTCGGTGGGTTGACCAGCTCTCCATCACGGCCGGCTGCCTCACTGCTGTCTCTCCCGTGGTCAGCTGGTCGGTCGATCTACACCTCTCCGTCGGTAGCCAACAAGTCCTTTTCTTCCGTGCTGCCGGACGAAGCGTCGCTTTCCACCCCTTCTTGATGACGTCTGCCAATGTCTGTCTCTGCAGGGAAGCTCTTTTCGCTGGTTGGTTCAGGACATACAACAAAACCACCCTTTTTTTCATACTAAATATACAAATGTTTCCTATTGGCTGTACTCCCTGGCCTCCCTTCACCCTTCGTTCTTGGATACAGATTTACTTTTTATTTTATTTGTTTACCGAAACAGTCCAGGCTGCTCTTGAGCTGTGGTCCTGTCACGTAACTGTTTTCTGCCATCCGTCACATCTAATGGCAACACTCAAGGGCTGGAGTCCTCCAAACACCAGCAGAACCTCCCCTTGGTCCGACACACTCACGACGAGAAAAGAAACACGCACATATGTTTTCCATTCGGATCATTACACTATATACTGTTTCTTTCGTAGTCAAAGATTTATCGCTAGAAAATACTCTCAAAACGCTGAGCTAATCAGTCAATGGTGTAATCTTTTTAAAGTAAAAAGTACTAAAAGTACCCATCGTTCGGGTATCACTCGGCGGAAAAGACCTCCCCTGGCGCGACAAGCTCAGATACCTCGGTATAAAATTTGACAAAAGACTGATCTCAGCCAGCCACATTCAAAATACGTGTAAAATAGGTAAGACTGGAATATTCAAGCTGTATCTCCTCCTCAAAGTGACTAGCCTCAGTACGAAAACTAAACTTCAAATTATCAAAGCAGTAATTCGGTCAACACTTCTATATGGCTCAGAGCTATATAGTGAGGTGTCAAACTGAAACAACTAGAAATTGTACAAAATATATACCTAAGAATCGTAGCATATGCTCTCTGGTACTCGACAAACATACGACTGCACCACGACTTAGGCATACAAAAAATGACAGACTACATAAAAGACAAATCGACAAAATTCTACCTAAAAGCACAAGCTTAGCCCACCAAAAAATTCAAAACTTAAGACGCATACAAGCCGAACTACAACAGATCGCTACTAACACAAATTCGAAATTACAGGATCTGAAAAAAAAAGTTTATACGACAATATTATAAACGTAAAGAAATTACCCCACGACTTGACTAAAAAGCCTTTACAAAAACCCCTTAACAAAAAACGTCAGAGGACCATAAGGTCGGGCGCACATTGACGCGCAGTCGACGCAGCGCAGTGCAGCACAGTTTCTGTGTCTCTATGTTTTGGGGCGGAACAGCGCGTATTGAGACGCAGAGCAGGGCAGCGCAGTACTGCGCCGCACGTGGCATGCGCGACGTTGTGATCACGACACAGAAACTGTGCCACGCAGCTCACTCGTGCCGGTTTTTTGCCGTAACACTTCTTGCGTTTTTATAATCTTGCTTGACTTATAATCATTTACAACTGTGGAATAATAAAAATTGCTTAATCTGGTGCGTAACCAACCTGTGATTCACAATATCAGTCATAAAAAAATACATAAAAATTAAATTTAAACAAGAGATTTGGACAATGAGCCCAACAAGTGGCGAGTAAATTCAGCATTTATTTATCTTACAACTGTCCACTTACAATTTTCACTTTTCTTTTCTTTTTTTGAATTCATTTTTAATAATACTTCGAAAAAGATTGATATATATACTGGCTATTATCACATTATTTGTTTTCTTATTATTTGTACTACATCATTCAATAGTGTCCCCGAGAAACACTTAATTTGTTGACACTGCTTTTTTAGTTTCAAGTGTTTATGTTCTGTTATATAGTTTTCTTAAAAATATAATATGAAATAAAAGAGAGAAACATTCTTATAAATGTCATGTACCGTCAAACGCTAAATAATTAAATAAATAACCACGAAAATACAGCGAGATTTTCTTCAGTTCTAATAGATATTTGAGCTTCGTCAAGAAAATAACAGGTTACATTATGCCGTGAATCTCCGCTCGAGTCATCCGGAAATTATCTTTTGAGAATTCTCTTGTCACTGCAAAAGCCAGATGAGAGTTTCTTCTTTTCATATACTCACTTTTGCATAGTTTTATCGAACTCAGCTTCTGTTAAAGTAATAACTATTTTCCAAGCTCGGCATCCCAATCTGATTCAGAAATCAAAAATCGAGTTTTTGCATCGACATGTTTTTGGTTACGCTTTATTGTCGATTTTTCGCACAACACAATGCTTTGTAAACTGCCGCACAAAACTGCGCTCTAATATGCGCGGGCAACTGCCAGTCTGTGCTGCCCTGCCCTGCTCTGCGTTGCCCCTACTGCGCCACGCAGCTCAATGTGCGCCCCGGGTAACGTCCTGGCACTTTAAAACTTTCTTCTTGCGCTTCGGCTCAGTCAGTGACGTGGTTGAGCAGACTGATATGTGGTACAGTCTCCTATTGAGTCGACGCTGACGTTAAGTGTTATCTCAAGGCACTGCACGCTGGTCTGGGTATTGTAATAATTTGTTGTAATCATAAACTGAATTTCGTTACTGGAGTGCGCCAGTGTGACGTGTCGAAAGTCTAATTCTAAGCAAGCGTAGATTTATTTGAGCTATGTGGGCAAATATCGTTTCATATCTCACGAATCTATGTGAGATATTGTAACAGCCCTCAAACCTAAACTTGAATGGAATGGTATTTTATGAAGCACTTAAGATAGAGTTTGGTTGAATATGATTTGGTAGGTTTGTTTCACAATTTCCTGTAAATCAATGTATATAGACTTTGTTTTATGAAAATAAATTATTTAAAGGCCATTTAATATCTTTAAGAACAGAATTGCTTAAATGTTTGTAATTCCAAGTATTAACGCCGTTACGATGTCTAAAGGACAATTTGCTACAGTTTCAAATGATTTCTGTGTATAATTTTGTGTTTAAGTATCTTTAATTTGAATTTCTGACCATTTTGTAATGATGGTAAATGATTATGTATTAATTCTGATTGTTTTTTTTAAAAAATAAGTTTCAATTGTTTAAGTATTGTTAATGTTCGAGAAATATCTGGCGGAAGTTTTTGAAGTGTTCTAGAAATTTCTTGTAGCTTATGTAAAGCAAACATCCGAGACAGAGAAACAGTTTGTTTCTGAAAAGTTTTCACCGACACAATTTACGGCCAAGGACTATAAGATATTTCAGATGAAATGGACAAGGAAGGCCAAATTGATAGTGTAGCACTAGATCTGTCTAAGGCGTTTGACAAAGAAAGCCATAATATGGTAGTAAATAAGGTAAAAACCATTGGAGTGGATAAGAAAGTCATTTGCTGGGTAGAAGAATTTTTAAATGGTAGAAAACAGAAAGTTAGGGTGGGAAATGTAGCATCAAAAGAAGTGGAAGTAAAAATGGGTGTGACACAGGGTAGCGTATTGGGACCATTGCTATTCATTATTCTAATGAATAATTGTGTTGATTGTTTACTATCTGAAATTAGATTGTTTGCAGATGACATAATGCTGTTTAAAAGAATCAAAACGATAGAGGATTGTAAACAGTTGCAGGGTGATCTGGACAGGATATCTAATTGGGTTGGTAAACATGGAATGAATAAACATGCAAAGAAGAGTAAGCTTATTAGATACACAAATAAAAAACAAAAGGTTAATTATGAATACAAGGTGGGGAAAGAATTGCTTGCTGAAGACTTGAAAAGTAAATATCTTGGAATTACTTTTGATAACAAACTTAACTGGGCAGGACACATAGGACAGGTGGTAGGAAAAGGTTTCAAAGTTCTGCACTTGTTGGAGAGAGTGATGAGGGGATGTACGAGAGAAGTCAAGGAATTGGGTTACAAAACTTTGGTCAGACCATTGCTCGAATATGGTAGTGTAGTATGGGACCATCATTTTACGTATTAAATACAGGAGTTGGAGAGGGTGCAAAAAAGGGCTGCTAGATTTGTTTCTGGAAATTATCGCAGAATGCAATCAGTGACGGATATGATAAAGGAGCTGGAATGGGATTCATTGCAAGACAGGAGGAGAATGAGGAGGGTCATGGGAGTGTACAGGGCATATACTGGCGATGAGGCATGGAAAGATATTGCAATAGGTATGAAAAGTATAGCATGGAAGGGAAAAGATGACCATGACCACAAGCTGGCACTCGATTTCAGGCACAAGGGTGTAGGAAGATTCTCTTTTTTGGGTAAGGGTGTCAGGGATTGGAATGAATTACCAAGAGAAATGATGAATAATTTACCGAAAACTTTGAAAGAATTTGAATACAAAATTTGTAGAGGGCAAATGTAGGTAGGTGCAGGATAGGGGGAAGATGGGTGTGTAGGGAAATTGCCACCGGAGCCTGTGCTCCATTGCAATTAAATTAAATTAAATTGTCTGTGGAAGAAGTGTTGTATACAATCACTGGATTGTATGTATTCATGTAAACAGTATCGACTACGTCGTGTTTATGAAAATAAAAGCAAGTTTACACTGAACTATCTGGTGGACTGATTATTTATTATATGTAATTAACACCACGAACTATCTAATAATATGCAGCGGAAGATACCATTGCCATGTATACTGAATGAAGGAAGTTTTGTCTTCCCAACCGGTAACTGCGTAGATTGTTGTGAAGTCTCTCGAACAATCTACCATTACTACCCGAACTACCACGAATTCTAATGGTAAATTTCTGCGACATTTATCCTCCTCAAAATTCAACCATGATATTTGTCAAGTTTCCCTAGCGTGTGGAAACACAGTAAAGGCCTAGTAATTAACATTGCATAGATAAGAGATTTTAGTGGTCTCTTTGTTGATTTTAACTAGCTGAGTGCAAATTTTCATTGATTGTGAATAATATGCTAAAAAAAAAAAAACATGTTACGATTTCTTTCTGAATAAATGAGTTGTGTAATTTACAGTGCATTACAATTTTTCATTTACTGACAACCCCATTTCCTAATATATGTTGATCGTATTTGTGTTCTTGTAATGGCAACAGATTAGAAATACTTGTAGGGAAAATAGTTTATTCATTTCATCTGTAACAATTCCCGGCGCTTGGCTCTTTCTTGTGAAGTTATAATTTGCACTGATCACAGTTGCAAGATAGAGCAGTAATAATTAACCACAGAGGTACTTCACAGAATTTAAATTAAGATCACAGCGTAGGTAACATAGTTTTACAACAAAAAAAAAAAAAAATAATAATAATAATGTGTTAATCGATTTAAAGCACAGTCCTTGGAACTACGCCGGTATGTTTCTGTCAACCTGCCACTTAACTAAACTGAGATAGGTATAACAAATATGGGTTTAAGTCATCGTTTGGGCATTCTGCTTCCAGTTTTTCGACGGACTTACTGAGTTGCAGATAAATGCTGATGCGTTGTCGAGTATCGGTGTCATTGATACGAATCAAATAACTTAATGCAAAAAAGTGTGAAAGAAGCGAACCCGGTTCACAAGCCGACGGAGGTAGTCACGTCTTTACCGTTACTGACCAAACTATTCAGAAGGAGTAATCTGCAAACATAATAAAACTCCAAGTAGTAAAACGTCTAATCATTACAGATATGTTGTTTTTAAAAAAAGTATAAGAAATCAACCGTTTTTTCAGTGTGTCTGTTTCGTTGAAAGCGAATCCCACAGAACCTACATGACGGATTTTTATCATGTTTCGCCCAACATACAGTCTGTGGTCCAAGGAGCAAATTAAGGTATGCTCAGTTCAGATTCGATGTTGGGAAGTTGAGTATTTTAGGAACTTGTATTGGTTTCCTTAATGGCCTGGATTCCCGCAGCAGAAATATATATTTGAACTTTATATAAACAAAAGTAATGAGTAAAGGTTATTTTTCATTTTGAAATTGTTTTGATTTTAAGTGCACAATCCTAAAATTGGATTCAATAGTGTGGATGATACATTTCCTCAAAATAATCCAAGCATTTTCAATCGAAAAAGTAACAAAGATGATGATAATACAACAGTTATAGGGATCCAAGTTAATATCAATATTGATAAGTATATCAATATTTGTATCGACGCCAGGAAGATATTGATAATCAATAATATGGGCCGCATCAAGCCGATAACATCGATATTTGTATATCTTATATTAGAAATAAGTATGTAAATTAAAATCAAATTTGAGGTAGTTTATTAAAAAAAAGAAGGTTTGCAGATATTCAACGTCAATAGATCCTGAAAACAGTGTTATGCTCAACCTTTTCCCATGAAGTCTATTTCTAGTTAGATTGACAGTAGCTAGAGGCTCCTATCTTTGAGAAGAGGCGTTCAGTAGCTACCGACGAGGCTACTTTAAGTAAATGATTAATTGCAATTTTGAACATTTCTTAATCCAACTCGTATACCAATCATAATTGATTTTAATTTATTTTGCAGCAAAAAATGTGCCGTAATTATGGAATATCTAGTGTTACTGTAAATCATGCTCGTATACACGTAATAATAGAAAAATACTTCACACTTTTCAACTTCTCCTTCACAACTTTTGATTTTTTTTTCATATTTTCTATCAATTTTTGTTTTGACAGTTCCACGAGAAGGGACTTTGTATAAAGGTGCTAACTGCTTCATTAAATACTTAAAATATTTGCCCTCAACTGCATTAATACACTGATCAAATAAGCAGTTGCATCAGTTAGATGGTCATATTTTTTTTATCTCGTTTAGAATATTGTGATACGTCATAGAAGACCAGTTTGCCACATGTTCGCCTTGTCTACCATCCATCGAACGGAAGATAACTTCGCTTCTTCGTTGTCCAATCTAGTCCTCTTCAAGATGCGTTTTACCGGCAGTCCCCGTATGGCAACTGAAAAAATTCACTCTGCTTAAACGCTGTTTCTGTACGCATCAACAATCGATACACTCCCTCTCTCTCAAATTCACACACACACACACACACACACACACACACACAGCCGTTCAGGATTGGTCAGTGATTTCTGCTGCAACTTCTATGGATCTTCTTTATTTCGGGCAAAATAGCGTTTTTAAATTGATCGGTAAGGTACAGACTGTGCAAAAAAGTCAGTAATACACTGCATGTATTGATGTTGTTGGTCAAATTTCCTGTGATAGCCCAGCAGCTCAGCACTACTGCGTGTTCTTGCGCCACATGACACCGTTTAGGCTCAGTTCCGGACGATCGAGTGACTCTATGTCACGCACTGCACACTTCATGACTCCTACGAGTAAGAACTGTCCTGCTTTCGGCCAGCAAACAATCTGTGACGGAAGCCATCGAGATCCGCTATCGTCAACTCGTTAAATGCTTACTGGGTGGAGAAATAACTAGTACCCTTATTACTGAAATTTTGTGATTCTATCTACGAAGTAATCTTATTTACTCGTTCGTAACGAAATTCTACAGTGTACAGTTACACAAATTCGTGGTTTCTTCATTGAACGGTACCTTCCATTGTAGGATCCAAAGTGGCACGTGCTGAAACTATTAAGTATGGTTTCGTTTTCGTTACTATTATTATGAGGGCTTTAGTGCACGTTGACATCTGGCCACCGAGTGTGATGGGTGAGTTGGGACGCCCTGGCATCGCATTCGGCATGACGCAGGTTCGAATCCCCATCCCACCATCCAGATTTGGGTTTTTCATGGTTTCGCTCCTGGCGAATGTTGGAACGGTTCCCACAAAAGGCCATGGCCTAACTCCTTCCCGTTCCTTTCGCGCCTCTAAGGAAATCGACGTTGACGAGGCTTAAAGCCATAATCAAAAATAAAGCACTGATAAAAAGATTTGTTAGTTAGGTGTACAGTTATGATATTTTAATCCGTAATTTTCTCCTACGCAATGCTCTCACTAACATCTCTTAGGTGATAACTGTGGTAATAGAGGATAAAATCCGACACCATTTATCTGATGTAAGTTACTAGACGACTCGTGCGGAAATTTCGGGAATAAAATGCGATGAATAGTGAGGTTGAATGCTTGTAATATAATGAAAAGCAGAACCGTACTTTTGTAGCAAATATATATATATATATATATTTAGTGTAATAGGTACGCATCAAAATACTCGCAACATATTACGAAACAGTTAGGAAAGTTTAAAACACTCTGTATTTATGACAAAACTGTCACTGATCTTAACAGAATAAAACCAACCTGAACAAAATGCACACAATATATCAACATCTCTGAAATATTTATTGCTGTGCGAATAAAATGTTTACATTGGAATTGTATAACAAAACGACAATGTTTCCATAACAGAAAAAAAAAATATCCGAAACTGGTTGAATAAAAAAAAAAGTTTATTGACATCTTTGTGATATACGCTGCTGCAGTCTAGGGACTTGGCTCTGAACAGTCTCATACGCGCTACCACTTTAAGCACCAAATTCCGAAAAATGCTTTCTTAATTTATGATTTTACCTAGCTGCAGACCTTAATTTTTAAAACGATATGTCATTTATCGATTTCGGCTAGGTATCGAAGAAGATAAATACCTTGTAATAAATAAAAAAACACGTTGTATAAATAATATTGATACTTTCGCCCTTTAAAGGCCGAATTCCAAAAAATTTCTTTTATAAAATATGGTGTAAACAAAGTAGCCACCTTGGTCTTTAAAATGATACCTCATTTATCGATTTCGGTTAGTTATCAAGGGAGATAAAAAAAAAAGTTTTGAGAAATGATGATATTTTTGCCCCTTGAGGGTTGAATTTGGAGAAAGTTTTTCTTAAAATATGATGAGACCTTAGTGGATAATTTAAAATTTAAATCGATACCTCATTTATTGATTTCGGTTAGGTATCAAGAGAAATAAATAGCTGGTACAGAAAAATGCGTTGTAAAAATATTAATAATTTTGCCGTCTAAGTGTAATATGAATGAGGGCTAGGTTGGCAGGGTTAATTGTATAACGGGAGGGGGGATGGATTATTAATATTATATCACCTCCTCCAATACCTGCCTTACCTTCATACCTTTGCACGTGAGTTATTAGAATATGAAAATAATAATGAAATGATTTTAAATGGTTGCAAAAAGGTGAACTAGAAGGAACTAGAACCATGAATATTGTACACAAAATAATATCCCATTTATTGAGTCTTATAGCTTATATAAGGCCGGGTAATAGTTAACTTTGCGTTAAACATATTCCAAAGACAACAAAAACAAGCCACCCGACGTTTACAATCCGCCGATGAAAAGCAAACATAAAACTGAATTAAATATTTCAACAAATAGCAAAATCAACATATTATCAACGTGGCAACACAGGCCATCAAATTGAAGTTAACATTTACTATAAAACAGAGTATCCCAGGGGCACCATATAAAGTTAAAAAGCATCGTCTTGAATTTACACAAATTAGCAAGATGCTTAGAATTTGAAATTAAACATGAAAATTAGCTAGCTCAGTGATTTTATGTCGGGAGCAGAGTCTTATCTCAGTGCCGCTTAAGGGCTCGCAAGTCTCGTCAAAACCCAATGAATCGTGACCGTATGCGTCGGTACTTTACCATGAATGCATCGTCGTGATGAAGTGTGACACACACAGTGCCACTGCAGCTGCGAAAGTCAGGTTAGCGGGTACGACCGCGTTACCACAACAGCTTCCAGATTATGGAAGGCATGCCATACAACTTCTCGCTTCCCAGAGCAAGAGAGTGTGATCAGAAACAGTCAGTGATCACCGGACGAGAGCGTGTCGGCTGACACGTCTGCACAGTGGCTCGTCCCGACAGCAAGTGTCCTCAAAAATGGCCTCTTCTCTTCTTCCTCGGCAAAGTCGTCTCCCACTCGCCACATGCAACAGAATCCCTTGAATTAACATTTGTGAACCCCTATAAACGTTCACGATTGGTCATCGATACATGTCCGTCGTCACGTGTTTTATATCGCGGCCAGCATTCGCTGTCTCCGTTCGCGCACTTTTGCCTGACCTCGACCAAGAATCGGAGAGGGGTGAGTTCAGTGCACCCTCCTAACGGACCACCGCTGTTGTGAGCGTCGGCACCACTGAGTCGGGAGACCCAGCTTTTGACCGTTCGAAAATGGCAGTTCCAGCTTCCCATATCCACTACATTACTGAGCAGCAAGTTTTGTAGAAATTAAAATTATAATAATGAAAACTCTGGCTGCCCGGGTTTAATATACAATGATTTACCCATGCAATATCCTTATTATTTATGATATTTACACCTTACAAAATTGAATATTATTAAAGAAAATCTGAATATTAATTAAATTATTTAATTATATTCATTGTGGGTGACTCTGTCATACCACACTAAGGTTAGAATTTAAAAAAAATTTCTTTCTTAAACTATGGTAATGGAACCGAAGACATTACGAAGACCTCAATCTTTTAAAAGATACCTCGTTTATCAATTTTGTTTAATTGTCAGGGGAGATAAATGGCTCGAGATACAAAAATGCATAAATTATATAATGTTACCACGGCGGAGACCTTATTCTTTAATATGATACCTCATTTATCTCTATCGGTTAGATATTAATATATGATTCCAGTTTTAGCAAATAACGTTGGTAGTATCAGGTTCTTTAATGTTTTTGTGATCATTATTTGATATAAAAACCCTCAATTAAATCCTCGTTCAATATTAACAATAGTTTAGTTTTACAAATAACTGGCGGTTGTTCATAACTCTGCTCTGAAGTAAGTTATGCAAAGACAAAATGTGGAATCCTATAAAAAAAAGATGTTTGCGCTTAACCGGAGCAATCTCTCAGGGTATTGTAGTGTAATCAAAGCGTATACAAAATAAACTACAAAGTAAACCAGTAAACTCGATGAATGTTACACTTCCTTAAGGTCTTTTTACATTTATAAATATTACTGTTTACAGTCTAATGTAGTTTATAGATTTTATCCGATATCAACGGTGTAGAACTGAATTCCGGTGAGGAGATGATTTTTATTATTTGAAGTTAAACATACGAAATGACCCTGCATGACTACTGACCATGCTTTCAACTAATTTCAGTGATAAAGTGGCCTGACCACACCAACTGAATTAAAGATAACTCCTCTAGATCTAGCGCGTACGCCAAAGATACTGCTGCCTACATTAAAGAATGTCTTTATTCAGCACGTCATGTTTTCAGAATGGAGTAGGTTACTGAAACTGGTAGTGAGTTCATATTATGAACTGTTTGAAATATCACCTGTATTCAAACAGATAACAACATATATGATAATAGAATGTTAGAGTAATTGTTTTCACGATTTTAATCAGTTTCTCATTTACAAACACCTTTTTAACAACTGTTTTTCAACTTGCTCTACTATCCTAAAAGAAATAATCCAAGAGATAACATTAGTGTTCAGATATTTTTGTAAGCAGTATAAGAGTTTTCTTATAATACGATAATTGTTAGCAACATTATGTTATCTGAATATCCATTACTGTATTCGTTTAAGGTCTACTGTAAACGCATTGCGCGGTTTAATAAACCAGGCATTTCGCTTTGTCTACGGACTATAGCGAAAACATAATAGTTCTCACTATCATAAATGTATTAGCTATGACTTGCAATGTTGTTGCAGGCTATTGGGTAATTAGATATGACTTGTTTGTTTCATGGAAGTATGGCGATATGAGATGTGGCATAAAAGTGGAATCATAAAGTATACTTCTAAAGGCAATTATACACTAAGGACTAGGTATTACTTTTATCATTTCCGGAGCTTTGTCATGGATATCTGACATTCAGTATCGTTTAGAAAGCTCTATGCATGTCTCAACATCAATTTCAAGGATTGTCTGTAAAAAATCATTTCGTATGTTTCAATATTCGCCTTTTCTTTTAAGAACGAATAGTAGTCAAAACAACTTATTAAATTGGGATATAGAAGGAATAGTAGTTTTTTTTTACTATTTTTACAGTTGTATTATTTCACCTAGAGACTACAGACATTAAGAGCATAAAGACGCGAAAACCTCTTATTTGGCCTATATTATTTTGTAACTTGTGTGTATTGGCTCTTAAATTAGAAGTTTTACTTCAGGCATTTATATGGTAGGGTCATTCTCCATAGCCATTCCTTAGTTTATTACATATTATTATAATGAAATAACATAAAACATATTTTCTGTTCCATCGCTGTGTTAAATCCCTCATTAATACTTTAAGCAAGATTCAGCGTTTGTTATTATTCTATACTTTGCATCCATAAATGTTTAAAGGAGAATACAGTTTGAGTTTGAAGTTCCCTATCCATGGCAGATGTTACTAAAGCTTAGATTCAACTGCGTAACGTATATGTAGTTAAATCACGATAAAGCCCACAGTATCGAATTGTAAACGGATGTGTTTAGATATATGTGGAAATTGGAATGTGAAAAATGTTATGACGAAGAAATTTTAATCTAGCTGTGAAACGTATTATCGTTTAATACTTTAACTGAAATGTTAATCTTTGGAATGAGAAAAACACAACATGTTCTGCAAAATAGTAGTATCTTGAAGGTTTATTAGTTTTTAACAATTGGTTTATAAACGGTGTTACAGAAACTTAATTTATATTGTATATCAGTAAAACTGTGGTAACGGTGAGATGTTCCACATGATTTTCATTTTAGCACCCACTATAGCAAATATATCTTATGAATTTAATTGGCTTAATTTCCTACAATATTTTTTATATGAGAACTATGCATTGCTTAACGAACAATGGAAGAGCACTGTTTTTAATAATCTTTCCAGAGTTTCCTGCTGTTCTTCACGGTCCACTTTTACTGATTAGATGCAGAGAGTGTCGCTGGCGAGATGTGGTAACTTAATGCGTCACCATTTGTTTGTGATACGTGTAATCTATTTTGTACGCCAAGTGTAGATTCTGGTGATACCTATAATGTTTAACATGTTTATTAGGTGCTTTGTGAGTTGATTTATATGTGTATGCGTACGAAAGTCGGAAACCTCATGCTGGCACAATCAGATCTGATCTTTTGGAAAACAGGCTACCAACTTTAAGGCTCATACTAAATCGACGAATCACAATTAAAAGTGCTGTGTAACCTAACCCCATACTCACTAATAATAGATTTGGGATTTAACAACAGGTTTTTTCCCCCACAAAGTCTAGTGAGGTTGAATTGTGTGTCAGTGCTGCGAAATCTTAATGAGGAAGACTTCTTCTACGAATAAGGTGAAGAACACCACCATCTGAATCAACAGATAGGCTAAAAATCACACTTATTATTAGTTTTTTAGTGTCTCCTTACCTCACTGTTTCCGATTGTAAATAATATCAGATTGGTTACATGATAAAAGGTAGTTAATAATAAACGTGATAGTGAATGTCGTGTTTTTCGGTTCATGGAATACCGTCAAACCGTGACTCGAGGACAATTGGTAAACCGTCGTAGAAAGTTGTATATGACTCTTGATGCGGTGAGGTAACATTGTCTGCACGAGATTGCATTCGACGACTCATGGGAGCAGATATGGATTTCTTTGTTTTGAAACTCGTTGTTGTCAGCAGTAGTGGCAACACTAGCGGTAAAAGTGGATGACGAAACGAGGTATAGATGTCGCAAACCTCCGAGTGATTCAAACCAGATCTCAGGCGGCGAAACAGCTCAGTGGCTAACGTTCAGGTGAGGCGATTCTCAGTAAACTTTTTTAACCAAATGGTTATTTTCTTTGGCGACTTAACAAACACAGTGTAATAATCCCAGACATTTTATTGATTAGAAATGGTATTAATGAGACAAACAAAATTAAATAATTGTGATCTTCAAACCAGGTTCAGTCGGGAAAGTACAAGTTTAAAGAAGAAGTGGTGATTTGTATTAAATTTTATTTTTTGTTTCTGGCTTAACGCATCGTCAAGGTCATTAGAAGCGGGAAAAGTCTTGGAGTAATGAAATGGCCTTTTGAATCAACGATCCCTGCATTCGTCTGGAAAGATTTGGAGAACCCATGGAAAATCCGAATCTGGATGGCTGGACGGGGACTCGAACTCGCGTCCTGTCGAATGCGAGGCCAGAGCGTTTCCGCTCTCCCACCACACTCGCTATATTGGAATTGAAGTTCAGAGATAACACTATGGAAACAGCATTGATTATGAGTTAAACTGGGTTAAAAACGACTTTAAAGTTAATATACAAAAAATGAGTTATTAAAATCTTTTTAAAGTCTCCCGCTGTTTCGACAAGTCAGACGAAAATAAGTAATATGCTTCGGGGGCGAAACTAAAAAGTTGATGTTCATCTATATGAAACATTGGAGAAGTAAACATACGAACCGCAGTTAAGTTTTGGTTGAATTAGAAATTTGACAAATAAGTATTATTTGTTAAAGTATTACAATACTGAAGAGTGTGTAGTTCTAAAATTAGAAAATTGTTTAATAAGTATTATTTGTTAAAGTATTACAATTCTGAACAGTGTGTAGATCTGAAAAAGTTGGCTGCGATTTATTACGAAAGTTACATTTACTGACGACCGTCTAGTTCCACAGAGAAAAACTGATCTCGGAACTTCATGATGTTCATTCACCAGCAACGTAAGATTATAACAAATGTTTTATTCCTACAAAGAAGAATCGAATGAAGTACCTCAGCAGTTTTAATTTTCTGTTACAATCTAAAGATTATGATTTTTAGAAACTAGTCAAAATGACCGACAAACAGTGGTGATGAATATGATGTTCAAGATCTCTTTGTAGCTGCCAACTCTTCCCCTATAACATTCTTTTAATTAAGAAATAGAACAAAGACCTAATGCTTTGCCTCACTTGAAATTTATAAAGTGTGGCAGACGCTAATGCGCGCAGCCAATGAGAACCCAACATTCTGTACAACACTTCGCAAAGACATAGTGAAATGTTACAAAGGGTTCCGCTTGCAATTTATTTATTTAATGAGCATAAATAATCAATCAATAAAATAACTTAAACATAAAATCTTTCACATAAAACAAGGGACAGTGATAAATGACATGGCGAATGTTAATGATAAAAGGTGACTTCTATTGACTTCACTCACTCTAAAAACTGGAAAACATTAGTTTATTAATCGGAAAAATAGGGCAGTGGATCAATGAGAATTGAAGTTAAAGTTATGAGTTTTTGGAAAACATTTGGAGCTTCTCTGTCCTCTGGTAGCAGTTATGCTTGCGTAGAGATTACTGCTATGACAAGATGAGAAGGGTAGTGGTAAGGTTATGGCGTGTAGTATGAACTCAGCACAGCCGCCGCCTCGCTCCGCCCGTTCTTCATTCAGCTGTCCCCAGGGCCGGCGCTAGGATTAAGGGGCCCGAGGCAACCAGTTGGGGGCCTTTGTCGAATTCGTCAGTTGGGTGTTTTTTTTTTAGCTCTACAACTTATCGCTTGGGGGCCCCTACAGCCGGTGATTGGGACTCCCATCAGCCGGACGGGCCCGGGTACATTTTCACCCCCCCCCCCCCTTAACACCGGCTCTGGCTGTCGCGTTAGGACAGGTGAGATCCCCTGTTATCTCGTGTCTAGGTAGGCAGTCAGCTGGATCTCGCAAAACTTCCCTCGGCCGCCTTAAGGTCCGTTCCTACGGCGCATGGTAGGCAGGACGCGCCTTTCATCTTCTACCGCCTGGCGGTGAGTCGAGACACCGTACCTGCTAGTTTATGCGGCAGAGATGAGAGGCGTCCCCTAACTGGCGCCGAGGGACGCGCCGTGGGAACCCAGCTTTACGGAGTAGTGTCTTTTCGGTCGATTCCCTCTGCAAGCGTCTTCTCCCCCAGTTGCCCTCACTGATCGTCACGTACAACATACATTAAATTTTTATAAAATCAAGCGGGAATAGATTTGATTGGGCTAGACGATTTTCTCTGTCGCTTGCGGCTCTAGCCGTGCTTTTCGTTCCTAGAAGCGAAACGATTCCTCTATTCTTATTCGTCTGCACTTCTAACTTTTTAAAATTTCAATTCCAACTGCCACCTTCTAAAGGCGACATCTAAAGGCGCGTTCCCACGATCCCTTGTAACGAAGGCGAGACGGGACGGGACCTCATTAGCCGAAGTGAAGGGACGACCGCGGGCCGCAGGTTAGTCCTAGCATACCTCACCGCCACCTCCCCACCACGTTGCCAAGTGTCGTTTGGCACAGAGCACTTTACAGCAACAGAAGGGGTGTGCATCGCTGCTGCAATCCGATGGCAACAGTGCACCGCTACACTCGCCTGTAATGTTTACCGACTCAGAGTGGGTAGCTGCGTCTCATCTCCGCTAGCAGAGGCGGGCCTGTTCCCATGGCGTGTGGTTGAGTATTCGTCCCGTCCCGTCCCGTCTCGCCTTCGTTACAAGGGATCGTGGGAACGCGTCTTAGGACCGCATTTTGCATGCAACAACTGTCTAAGGTTACGGGCCTCGAGGTCACTGTCTCAAATTCCTACAAAGAAAGCGTCACTCCTGAAAGACTGACCTGCCGATATATCACACCTCATAAAACCGATCCTAAGCTGACCAGTCTTTATGGTGGTTCTCTTCATCACAGGGATGTTCAGCCGCATCTTCGTGTTCGAATTCTTCATTGCAGTGACTGACACATATTACTAACCTTCCTCTGTCTCTAAAGGAAGCCAACCATCATCCATTGATCAATTCATTGCAATAGTCCATGCAATTAAAGATTATCCACGATAACCGCAAAACTAGTGATTTCGAACGTCAAAATGCGAAATCGGTAGATCTGCCCGCTAATATCGGTATATTTGTACCCAAAATCAGTATATATATATATATATATATAAAAATGTAATCCAAATAACCACAGTTTGCTGTGCATGATTTGCTGTCGAAGAATTTCTATCAGTTTGACACCAATTTTATTACTAGACTTGGAACTTCAAAATATGCTACCAATTTGACGTCAAACTGCAGCAAATTGATGGAAATCTGCTGCCGCAACTGGACGACAAAGTAGTCACAAAAGTTGGAAAGAAAATTTTGGTTTGAACTTGCATTCAGAGATGGGCTTGATTTTCATATTACCTTTTTAGCTTCGTGCAGTATAAACTGAAGTCAGAAGATGGCAGTGAGGGTATTTTTTTAAGTTAAAGTTTGAAATAAAAGTTATTTAAAATTTTATTTAAAACTTAATTACATTACTACATTATTTAATTTTAAACTTCTTTATCTTTGATCAAATAATAGGCAACCTGTAGGATATATTATAAATCTAAAACTAATACTAGAATGTTTTTAATAAAAATTTCGTATCATGAATAAGCACTAGGCAATACTAGTAAAACATAATCAAAATAACAAAAACAACAGACTTAGTAATCTGCTGTTCGTTTATTAACAAAATCATATTAACTCTTGGAAGGTTTATTCCGTTAGCTGTGGGCGGGTGACCTGACCAAGGTTGTCGACTGTGGGAATATATCGACGCACGTTGAATGCAAATAATTCATCAAATACGGCGCATTGCCTCTTACTGCACTGCCCATTACATTGTCTTTAATAACAGGTATGTACATTTTATCAAGAAAATGTGTTTATGGTAATGGTTATCAATAGAATAGTCTATAGACAAGCGAACTAGCTCTGGAATCCCGTAGAAACGTCGATAATGTAGGGCACAAACACACAGCGGTCGACACCCCAAAACATATATGGAATCTTCTGTAATAGGTAATTCCCCGTAAAACATAAACGAAATGGGTTGCCAACCTAAAAATGTAAAATCGGAAAAAAATTCGTTGTATTCTCATAAATCGTGGAAAAATGGTTACATTTCGGTAGGACAGACTCCATATCGGTAGAAATAACGAAAAATCTGCAGGTTCGAGATCACTGCCGCGATCAACTCCACAGCGTAAACAAATTGAATTAACCCACAGAAATTAATACTAAAATCATATAAATTCGCAGTATTTGAAAGTTCTACCAACGTTCCTCAATCGAAGACAGAGATGAAGTAGATTTTCTGATAAGTTAAGAAGACGGTGCCTTCTTCGACAGTGGCAACACTATGTATGGCTTTCCTCCCCCCCTCTGCCCCCCCTTTTTAGGAGATTAAAGTAACGAAAATACTAAAAATTTAATCGACTTGCAGCCATCTCACTTTTTAGAGCTAGTAGGTAATTTGTTTTAAGGAATTACATATCTATTATTATGCTTCTGAATGGAGAAGGATGGAACAATTGGTACCGAGCGCGAATTAGGGTATTCGACCATTTCAGTTTTCTGTAGTTTGCCAAAATGACTCCAGGTGAATGCCAGGATGGAAACTCCATGACCGAATTCTTTTCCGCCTCTAGTAACTTCGACGTCTACAATGCGTGAAGCCCTAACAAAAAATGGAGCGTGGTTGGTTCCAGGTATCTTTGTAAAAAATACTGGACTCAGTTTTTAAATGATGTGTTTTTATTTTTAAAATGGAACGACCTAAACAATTTTGTTCGATGTAACAATGAGATAAATCTTACATACGTTTTATGAAATTATTTTTTTTGTTTAATACTGTTTTTACAACGTAGTTTTAACCAGATGGTTCGATTATTTTGCGACATACCTTTTGTTTGTTGAAGTGCGGAAGACAAAGAGCAATACTTGTTTAGTGATCATAACTTACAGCCAAGCCGATTATTTGTAAAACAAACTCTCAGTAAATTGGAGCGCAGAACACAATGTTTTGTGGTCTCCATTTCTCGCCTAGCCTCCAGCATGGGCGTATCTGAGTCTTGTTTATGTCACGCTACAAACCTGAATACATAATCATAAAACACAAGCACTTAGTGAAAATACTTTAATGATTGGATGCGGTGCAGCCTAGTCGCTGGGAGTTGTTTTGATTTTCTTCGTACGCAGTAATATAGAAACGAATTGTATCAGGGTGTGTGAGCCACTGAATTTGGAGAATAAGTGTATCACTTTCCACATCAGATTTGTATATATCTGCGTAAATGCGGCAGATTTAGGTAAGGAGCATAGGTAAGAGAGTAACAGCCAGATTAGCGTATTTTATCATCAATATTTTTTCATGGATCTGGGGAAGGATGAGTATGAAGGATGAGTTATAGTTTCATAGCAACCTGCTGAAAACTATGTAACTCCAATTCCACTTTATTTAATTACCCGTGTTTAAGAATTTAGATAATATTTTTGTGATTTTGCACAACAGTGTTTATAACATATTGGGAACAAATTGTATTGGTTTAATTTTCCACTGAAATGAAAAAATGTAGTTTATTTAATGGACGCGTAGGAGGGCCAGTGCATGAGACATTTGCCAATCACACTTTGGCCAATTATTGTATTGACAGTTATGATTATGGTTTTAGATTTGTCGACATACATTTTCTAGGCTTAAACAGAGTATATCAGAATATGCCGTAATATCAGTCTAGCTGCTTTATGGTTCGTCAATAGCGAGGTTATTAGAGCTTGGTATGTCGACAACTAAATCTAATATTATCAATATTAAGGAACATTTTCTGTACTGGCATATGAGATTTTTTGAAACCGCTAAAAATCTAAGAATGTATTGGAAGCGCTTTGTCGAAATACAACCTTAGAGCAGCTTAATTAACATTCATCAACCAAAACTCAGAGCACAAAGAAAAAATATGCTAGTTATTGCCTGTAATTTATGCATAGCTGGAATTCCAAGCCAAGGATCTATTGCCCTGTCTGGTATTCTATCATATCTCGACTACAGTCACGGCTTGTGCTCAAATGTGACCGGACTGTGTGGTTGTTAAACTCCTTTTCATTGGTAGATAAAAAGGTCATTCTGTTCAGGTATCTGCTAAGCAGTTATGACAGCCGGTAATGCATTATTCATCGCGTGGACAATACGGCAGTATTCTGTACGTCAAAGATTGCTGTCTAGTATACCGTTACTGTGTCCTTTAGTATGATGTCTAGCAATGGGTAAACATGCATCGTACATCACGACTGGACTTCTTTGAGATGCCAAAAGGGTAATCAAATGAACTTATATTACTATGTTTTGAATATTGCCATCTTGAAGACCTGAGCTAGATAACTCAACATTGCGAGATATGAAAGGGATAAGTTACCTCCTGGATTGGTGTTTATTACAAAATAATTGTTATTACTGTAAAATAAGTTGCCGCATCAAGAACTTCAGAAGAATGCCGTTGGTATTTTAACAGTTATGGGGATCATTGATCGCACACAGAACTCAGCATTCCAGAGAAATATAAGGAAATTATTCTGAATAGCATAGATATTCAAATTAGGATAACTCCATCTGGCCAGAACACTGCTGTACAGGTATAAAATGGACTATTTTTTAATACGCTGTTAGATAATTAGAGAACATATTGATGTAAATGATTATCGAAAACCTGATAAGACTATTGAGGATGACCTGAAAACGAGTCCACGAATTCTTAAAGCCTTACATCAAGTTACCAGATGTCTAAATAACAAGTGACAGATGACCTCATCAATTCCAAATCCTTGTCATACCATCCAGATTTCGGTTTTCGTCGTTTCCGAAAATCACTTCTAGTTGATTTAAGGGATGTTTCCTTACCTTCATAAACCATTGATTGATTCCATTGACATTGCTCCCCAACAGGTCCTAAACCTACCATCACTGAATCTATACCATTATGAAACTGTGATTAGGTTGAAAAAATAATTAAGATCGACAGTTTGGAAGATCATGAAACCAACTCAACAATTTCTAGAATTTTTGTATGTTATTATTATTATTATTAATTTTAAGTGTGATTTTTTTCCATTATCACATTAAATTTCTTAAGAAGTTTAATGTGATTTTCAAAGTTTAAAATGATCATGGTACTTTAGTTGGCAGTCGTGTAGAAAATAATAATCTGTTAAGAACTTTGAAGTTTTAGTTTCGTTGCGTTCCGGACTATGTGCAAGACTACTGAAAAATTTAACTTACGTATTTACAACAATAAGAAGAAGAATAGTATCTTTAAACTAAATGTTTTCTAAATGTCATCTACACTGTTTCGCCAAGCAGGATTTCGATTTTTAGTTTGTTTAGGATTTTTTTTTTAAGATTTCAGATATTTCTTTTTTTATAGGGACTTTATTTTTCTTATGATTTGGATTCTATAACTTATCAAATATTAGTAAATTAATGATAATAACTTAGAAGAACATGACAACAAGCTTTTCTATGTTACAGGAAGATGAGGTCATGGGAAAAATTTAGTAAGATATAATCAGGATACTGGACGGGTAACACACAAAGTTGTTAATTCTATCCATTTGCGTTTCAGTCTGCGACAAGGGCAGCAATAGTATTTAACAATATGTTCATCTACATTTTACCTTTGTATGTACCGGTATTTATAACTACTTTGGTGTATGGTACATCAAGAAATTTTCTCCCTAGTCATAAAGTACCCCTGCTTGTAACTAATAATTCAAAACGCATCTATGGAGAGTATAGAATCCGAGCATGTGGTATATTTATGACTCGACGACATCATTCTCGTTTGAAAATGACAATCGATAAAATATCGTCTACCGTTATAATCCTTTATGCGGTGTATTGATTGTGATTAACGTTTATTACCTTGCCTTTAATAGCAACAGTGACCTCGTTGTTAAAAACAACTCGTGATCCATATCATAACTTCAAGAACACCGATATAATCCTCTCTGATAGAAATAAAATTTAGAAGCAATCACAATAGTGCATTTCAATAATTTTTTATTACTGTTGAAAGAAAGTTTTAGATCATATTAAGGTAAGAGTGATGAAATAGGTTACACTCACTTGCCGACATAAACCATTTGGCAAAATAAAACATTAACTGTGATAGATGACTTCATAGAAATATTCTTCGTTTCTCATTTTAAAGCTGCTTGTTACCGGTTTTAATGATAGAGTAAATCGGGAAGTGCTAGGCAATATTCCGTGCCAGCAGAAATGAAATCTAACTGCAGGTAACTGCAGCATTTTGATCTCCATCGTTAGGATCTGTAGACTTGTGCCTCGAATATATTATCGAATGGCGGCAGTTACTGTAATAACGAAAGAACTGTAAATATCGTAACCACCACATGAGAAGTCTGCTACAGTGTTATAATAGCAAATGATCACACGTCTGTTGAACTTCTGGCTGAATATGATGGCTATGATCATAGGTTAGGGTTAAACTGTATTACTACGTACACTGTTAGATCTTGGAATGTTTGTGCTAGGAACTACAAAGAGTTACTTTAATGTTAGTGACTTCTTTGTGTATACAACGTTGCACGAAAAACGTGGTTCTTGCAGAGCACATTGATGTTAGAACACTTCATCGCCCTAAACAAAACTAATTTATTCTTCTCAACACGATCTTTTGCTAAATCGATGCCAATGAAGTTTTACTGGTTATTGTGCGCGTTATAGTTATTAGAAACTGCCTGGCAAAAAGTAATATGGAAGAGTTCTTGAAATGACCGAGTTTGTCTTCCTAGAACCTTTCCAAACCAGATTGATCAGTAAGTGAAGATGACGATATTACGATAGTGGCTTCTGAGGTTATCATGTATAAAACTGTTATTCGTGTTTATTTATCTTCTGAATACAAGGGTTATTCAAAAAGAAGGAACATATTTTTAATTTTTATTTCCGAAAATCTGTAAAAGATAGAAATACGTGCCACACATCATTGGATAGAGTTATATTCAAAGTTTGTAATCCCAGGCCATTAATTGCATACGCTGCCGCAATGTGGTTACAATAAGGTGGCACTTTATTGAAGTTACGACGGAATGCACGCTGCACATCAACAATAGATTCAGATTTTGCATACTGTAGCACACAAAACTACTTTTCCGTTGGCGTCGCCATTTCCTCGTAAACAGATAACAGCGCCGTTGGCGGCAGCGAATGGAACAAATGGGTGGGGTTACAAATATCTAGTGATCTGTGGCACTTATTTGTATCGTATATGGTTTGTAAGAAATAAAAATGTGCGCCTCCTTCTTTTTGAATAGTTTAGTCAAAGTGGTATTACATTAGAGTTTTGTTTTTTGTAAACATAGTGGCCTATACAAACTAATAGCTGATAGTACTGGTAGATGGTTAGGTAGTTGGTTGTTGCAGCACACCGTCTGTTGGTGAGGAATGTGGTGTATAGCCAATATGACTCACGCCTGAGCTGCGATGTGCAGCCGGATGCGGATGCCCTGTGGAGGACGAGACGGGGTGACATTTCGGGAGGCGCTAGACCGTCCTTGGCCATATCGCCAAACCATCAGCTTCTTCTGGCTCTCGCGTTTCAGTCACTATACCGACAAGGCAATACAGGAGTAGTCTACTCGCACCTGGAAAGCTTTAAACTTTTACTTTCAGATAACCAATATGAAGATGCCAGAAATAGATCACAATATCGGCCCCAAATTTCAAGGGATAGACCACCTCTATGGTCTTCTAACGTCATTTTAACTGTTGACGGAATTATAACATTTTTTCCGCCCGTCTGTATGTGTGTAGGTTATATGACAGATTTTTCAGAGCTTGGTAAACACTATGAATATTTACGTAGGATTTCGCAATAGTTTTCTCGTTTGTCAGAGCTGCTAATTACTCGTAATTTCATGCTTCAGACGTGACATGACAAAGCTAATAGAGATTTCATTCTTCGAATCCTAGTATTAGATGCTGACCACTCAGCGCAGTCTCGTCCTAGAAGAAGGTCGAAACAGGCCTAATTTAATTTGATATGATTGCGATAGAACACACACTCAGGTCACAATGTCCCTACACATTCATCTTTTCCATTTCCTCTTTCCACCCACTTTTACCCTCAACAAATGTGAACTTTAAATTCTTTCAGTGTTTGTGACAATTATTCATCATTTCTCTTGTTACTTTATTCCAAACCCTTACACCCTTCCCTACGAAAGAAAATTTTCCCACACCCTTATGCCTGAAATCGAGAGGTAGCTTGTGGTAATGGTCATCTTTACTCTTCACGCATCTCTCTTAATTCCTCCAGCAATACCTTTCCATGCCTCATCACCAATATATGCCTTGTACACTCCCATGACTCTCTTCATCCTCCTTTTATCTTGCAACGAATCGAACCCTAGCTCCTTTATTATATTTGTTACCGATTGTTTTCTGCCATATTTTCCAAAGACAAATCTAACAACCCTTCTCTGCACCCCCTCCAACTCCTATATTTGATATCCAAAACGTGTGTCACATATTACACCACCATATCCAAGCAGTGGTCTGACCACACTTTGTAATCCAATTCCATTACCTCTCTAGTACATATCACTCTCTCCGACAAATGAAGGATTTTGAACAGTTTCCTACTACCTGTCCAATGCATACTGCCCAGTTCAGTTTGTTATATAATTTTATGCTAAGGTATTTACATTTCAAGCCTTCAATAAACAATTCCTTCCCCACATTAATTATAATCAACCTTTAGTTTTTTATCAATGTACCTAATAAGATGGCTCTTCTTTTCATTTGTCTTCTTCCCATGTTGACTCACCCAGCTAGGTATGCTATCTAAGTCACCCTGCAAGTGTTTACAGTTTTCTACCGTTTTGATCTCGTTATGTAACACTATGCCAACTGCAAACAATCTGATTTCTGCTAGTAACCCATCAACACAATCATTCATCTGATTAAGGAATAGCAATGGTCTCAATGCATTACCCTGTTGAACTGCCATGTTCAACCGGGACGCCGGCATTTAATAGTACCAGGGGAGCAGCCAACGGTTTATCCTTATCGTGGATCATTCGATCGGAAAGCTATTATAACCACAAGTTGAAGTAACTTAAAAATAGGGAGTGTTTAAAGTTTTACAGCACTAACCATAATGGAAGTTAATTTAATTATTCTTAAATATATCAACTCATTAACCACACAGTGTTTTCCACCAGCATTTGAAGCATTTTAGAAAACGGGGGTTTGAAGTACTTGATTTCGGTTTTCTGTGAATACCTGAAATCACTCTAGGGCGAATTCTATGATGGTTCCTTAAAATTTCATAGCTGGATGCCTTCCCATTTCTCGCCCCAAACTCCCTCCGCCTCTAATGGTTTACAAGTTAAGCTGTCCTAACACATTTCTGACCCGAACAGTCACCTATTCCTAGTTCATTGATACTCTTTATAATACACTTGTTAACCATTCGGAATCATGCACTATCTTTTGTGTTAAGTGTGAGATGAATTGTTATAATTTTTCCCTTATGGAAGGAATTTTTGTAAAATACCACTTACATATTGCTGCAACTCTGTGGAAGCTTAATTTTAACTTTGGACATCTGCTACAGTTATTCTATTTACACCTAACTGTGTTTTTATCATTTGATCTATCATTAGTTTCCCTCTTTCGCTCGGTTGTTCCAATCACTAAAAATTTCCGAAACTCACATGTTTTAAAGTATTACCCACATTTCTGTCCCTTCTTTCCGTGATATTATTCAAAAATTCACTTTTCTTGGTTTTACCTTATACCATAACATACTTATTCCAAACTTTATAAGTTAATTTAATTTTCACGTCCTTCTATATTACAATTTTTCTTAGAAAACTTTCAACTGTGGTAAGCTGCTGTCAGAACTAGGTACAGTTTTCTGTTTGCACTCATTAGGATACTGACTTTCGTTACATCTATTCTGTATATAGATAACTTATTGTGTTTTAGTTATAATTGGCGGTAAAAGTAATTGCTTGCAGATTGTTAGCATTAAAGGATCCTTATGACAAAGTAGTGAAAGTATCAATAACAAATCGAAACATTAAGAAACGTAGAATTGTCAAGAAATTTTTAAAATATTTTGTTTAACTAGCTTCATTGAATTTTTAACGCAAACTTTAGCCCTTAAAAATGAGTGTGCACTGTGTTTCCTATCAGCTTTACACCAGTTCATAATAATACCATGTTGTACTGATTATATAAACGCAATCACAAGTTTGTTTATGGACGCAAGTTGCGTGTAAATAAAAGAATTACCACGTGCATATATTATTTTAAAACTCGTGGGCACATATAATTATTTTTCAAAAATTGCTATCAGTGTGTAAGGTAATTTGATGAAATTTAAGATAAAGGTTTTAAAATTTGCATATCAAGATTTTGTTTGTGAAAAGTGCAGGACCCTGTGGTAGATCTCACAGCACGCGAGAGTCGTGATGATAGACGGATGAAGCTCGCTGCCCAAAGGTCATGGCTTCAAATACCGCCGCTGGCAGGGTCGGGAAATTTTGCATCCGTAACATCGTGGCAATGGTAACTTCTCTTTGGGCACAATCACTCATCATCCTTCTTTCAAAATCTCTCTACTGAAAATCACCCCCAGAAACTGTAATGCGTGAACGGATATTAAAACTCGTGTACTATTGCGATTGCTATTCATCGTTGCGAAGCGGACACAGTGTGACTGATTTCAGGTTGCTAGACTATTATCAGTATTAGCGAAAAATTGTTAATGAATGGATTAACAACTTTTATTATTACGATAAAAATGCATCATAATGTACAGTACATTACTCTTCACTAGTTCTGTGTTTCATATCCAAGATTTTTATAGAGCTCTTTGACTAAAACAAATATAGTTGTAATTCGACTGAGGGTGAATTTTGTGTAAAATTTGTATCGATATCAAATACAACAGGGTATATATTATATCAGGACAGCACAAGAAATAAAGAACAGAATCTAGATTCAATTCTTACTTTGGGAATATGATTAGATATTTTAATTTTAAAATTTTTCTGGATCTTAAACCATTAATGTTCCTCTGCGCAGTTTGGCTGAATTATTTTTGCCACTGTTCCTTGCACCAGGGTTGGGTGTTATGAATCTTTAATAGGTAGGCGTTTGCGAGTTTATGATAAATTGGTTTGAAGGAATCTGTAAAACAATACATTGAAGCATACCAATTTACGAAAATGATCAGACAAACTATAGTCAGATAGATTCTTAGCCATGGCGAATAGTTCTCAGAAAAAAAGATGGGGTCACGGAAGATAGGCCTTCGTTTGAACATTCTTTGAAGTCTGCATAGTCCTTTCTGTCTGAATGGCAACAGTTATACCTCTTTGATGTTGTCAATGTTTTTGGGTCCTCCATTTTTCATCCCCTCCTTCGAGGAATTTATGTAATTTGATATTAGTAGCAATACATTTAATCGTCTCTAAAGTGACATGAAATTGTGCATTGGAGTTAAAGAAAAGAAAGGATTTTTTTTTCATCAGTCTGATTAAAGTCTCACGCTCTAGAAAATCTACCCGCCACACATGGTACAACAGCGTAATTTCTTAAATGTTGCCTGGTATTCCAGACGTGTAGCTCCTTCTCACGAAGGAAAGAATGTGAATCTGATCCGTAAATGGGTTTCTTCTCGTCTCCACTCGAATGGCAGAAATTCACGCTACTTCCTCTTCTTTCCTTTCTTTGGTACCCAGGGCTCTCACGTAACACTAAACTTTGATTAGTAACTTTTTTTTGGTCCAACGTTTGCTCTTATCGGACTAATAAAATTTGTTTCAATTCTCCTTTTTTGACTGAAGCTTTATTACATTCTTCATTACCAGTTACTAAAGATTTGCCTTCTGCTGTACTTTCCTCATATCATGCTTTTTAGATTGTGTTTTAGTTCAGTGTTTTCTGCTCTATAGTCCACATTCTGTTATAAGAACAAGGTTTCTGTAAAACTACGCCATCTGTCTAAAAGTAGGTAAATAATTTCTGAAATCCAGCTGTGTTTAACATTTTGTTGATTTTAAACTATTTTGGGAATGAATTTTATAGTATCTGTTTATTTATTTCAGACTTGGTGAATAGTACAATAGTTACTTAATTTTTACAAGGCATTTAAGTTTTTTCGCTGCTCGTGGTTAGCAACTTAAGAAAAGCTAGTCATCATATAAAAGAACTAATAATTAGTTTTACTGTTATAACAGTTTTAAAATGTTTACAATTTAAAGTAAATGTTTATGAATTTCGGTAGTAATCAATTTAATGCTGATCAGAATTGAATACAAAGGACAAATTTCTACCGAGACATTCAGTTATCCACTTCAGGATTATTAAATAAATTATTTTTTGATTATTATGTACTAAACTGTGCGAAGAAAAATTGTAATTACATCAAACAACAAATGAAGCAATCTGGATTATATTCGTATAGGAGCAATAATCAATAACAGTACTGCTTTTATGCTGCGTCAGGTGGCACACAGGTTGTGGCAGTAATTGTTAGTACCGTTTCATTACTAAAGACAAAACCAAAAGTAATGAACTGTCTGCTCAGCTGCGAGCAACGATTAAGAGGTTTGGACAATGGTCGACAGATGATTAATGGTGCCATAAGTCTCTGATATCTGATACTTCTATGCTAGCCAAGCAAAACGTTTTACCACCGTCAGGCGATTTCAAAAATATATTGACTATACAACACTCTAGGCACAGTGAAATTATACAACAGCGTTGTGATATTCGCTTTATTTAAATGATTACTTGTTTGTGATTTTTACAGTTACTTTAGGAATTGCATCTAGAGACATTATATGTTTCGAAAACAGAAACATCAAATTCGAAACGTAACGTTCTTGATAACTGTACAGATCCATAACCTTACAATTCATATGCATGTGAGGAGTGTTGTAATAGTCATAAACCAAATATGCGCAATGTCTAGTGATTTATCGAACGATAATTCTAAACGTATTACAAACATAGCATGCCTGATACTTACATTATTTGATGTTTCTTGAAACAGGACTCAGGGGACCACGTTAAGGGAACTTGGATTTGTACCGTTTTCCTTAAGGTTCGTTCAGGTTCCCTTCACCTGTCTGCATGATAACAATGACGTCCTACACAAGAAACAAAGCCAACAATCGCAAAACAACTAAATCAGGATGTACGGTGTCAAAACGATCACTTAAAGAAAGAAAGGAGCAGATTAACGAGAAAAAATTAGTTAAGCCATCGAATAAAAAGAAGTTGCTGAGAGAGTGCAAGTCTAGCCTCGATCAATTGTGATCCGTACTGTATGACCTAATGAAAACCTCGCCTGTAGTAGCTAAGACGACAGCTGTCGTCGGTACAAAAATCAATGTCTGACACATTTTCAGGTTAGATAGCGAACCTTGCAGAGCGCTCTACTAATTTTATCGTTCACTCACAATGAATTTTTTTCTAGCTATCTTTAGAATGTAATCACTTGTGAATTTGGAGCATTTTAATTAAATTATGTTAGTACAAGGGAAAGTAAACTCTAAACAAAAATTACTCGCTTATTTTGCTCACATGTTATAAAAAGTATTAGGAACTAGCTGTTGCTTCCAGCTTCGTTCTCGTGAGCTGTTAAAGTAGAGACCTATCTCTTAAACCAACATTATCTAGAAAGCTACGTGAGCCACACTCAGTTGCTCATTGAACGCAAGTTTAATTTTGGATGCGAGATCACAGCAAACCGTAAAATCATTGCTCCGAATATCATCTCCCTCAGTGCGAAGCAATGTTTTTAAAACAAATCTTGTCTATTTGTTATTTCATCACGTCAAAACTTCTGAAGGCATTTTGACGGGGTTTTGAAACTTCTAACACCTATCTTTCGACTTAACATGTGAGGTTTTATTCATCTCTTGATGGTGGAATAAGAAAGTAAAATCAGTTCAAAAAAATCAAAACTTTAAACTATAATCTGGCAACACTTAAACGCGACTGCTGCTGTGTATGGAGGATAAATAAAGGAAATAGACCGAAAAATGTAAGTAGATTATAATTTATATAATAATTCCAATATACAGAATGTAATAGCATAACCAAATTGTAACAGGTATACGCAATTAACAGGAGAAACCGCTGAAGTTGTTTCAGCTAAAGAAGAGAAACACGTACGGAAAGTTAAATAGCGAACAAACATTCAATTGCTCTGGCAGTATTTATTTACCATATGAACAAATCTAGACGATGTTTTCAATGTTTTGAACGCTCAGGCTGCTTCTCACGGAGAGGGAGCATAAAATTAAAATATGATGAGAACATAAACAAAAATATATTTAATTTGGATAAGACGCATTAATTTTATGATTTGTTTCTCTTATGGTTTCAGCCTAGTCGACGTTGTGGTCATTAGAGGCGAGAAAGGATTGGAAGCAAGGAACTGGAAGGAATTCGGCCACGGTATTGTGAAGGAACCATACCGGTATTCGCCTGGCGCGATTTGGGGAAACTATGGGAAACCCAAATCTGGTGGCGAGACGGGAAATCGAAACAACATCGTCCCAAATGCGAGGCCAAAGAGTTGGCACTCACCCTCCATGCTCGGTGAATTTTATGAAAATAATATTATTCTGAAGACCATATTTAAATACTTTTTGATGTATTTATATTAGTAAGCAAAAATAAACAAATTATACGAGTAGTTACTTTTGACTAAATTTGCTGACTCACCAATAGACCCCATCAACGCCAAAACCAAAATTTAATACATATATAAGGTCTCAAGTAACAGGTTTCATTTCTGAAGGAAAACATTACAGACTCACAGCAGGGCCTATCATTGCGAATTACTAATTGTAAACGAAGCTGGTAGCGAAACCTTAATCCATTCGGTCGAGTATGCATCATAAGTCTTAACCCTGCAACATTCAAGAGCAGAAATGTCAAAGTGAGAAACGCTGCCGTGTGGCGACCGTGTCGTCGTGACTGGACCCCTGTTTGCAGTGATTAACGATTTGGGATTCTCGGTCCCGGTTCGGCGTTATCACGCGTGACGATCGAGATTGGCGAGACGTTCGCGTTGCACGGCGGCGCCTGGCAACAAGAGACACGCCATCGCCCAGTAGCTGCCAAATAACTAAGCTGCACGTAACTACAGAATCAGAATAATGATGACAGTAGCTGGACATAAACCACCACTGACACTACAGAAAGTCAGAACATTCATTTACACAGTAAATGATATTGTATCGGGAGTCTAAGACCGGCATGGCATCAAGGGTCTCAGCTTATGCTGGATGGACTGAGACAATAAAACATTGAGAAATGCCTCTACGATCTATTTTAGCAGCTCTGCCAGCAAACACTATTACCACGTCCACGAAGGCCAAAGCCAAGTAACCTGTGGGCGATGCACTCCTTGGAGTGTAGATAACGGCAGAGAATGGAAGGCGAACCTGCGGCGCCCTAAAACTGGGGTACTCCGGCTAAAGGAAGCAAAACCCAGATATAAAACCCTGGTCTTCCACGTTGGTGGTTCTGCGAAGGTCTGATAACTCTTCCACAGAAAACATATATTACCGATAAACCTCAGACTAAGAAAAGCTGGATAGACTGTTTGATGAAAACAAAGGCAAGCTCAAAGGACAAACGATTCGGAATTAAAGATTTCCGAAGCTTTCTCCGCAGTACCATCCTACAGGAAGAAGGGTTACTGGTAGATCGATGAAGAGATGGTTAGAAAACTGAGATCGGAACAGAAGAGTAAATAGGTAATGATATTGAAAAGACACACTTCTTAGGTAATGGAATGTTTTATTCTACTCTAATCTCAATCTACCTACTGTGGTTTGTTTCCTTTCTTGGCTGTTTTTTCGGGTAATCGTTGATGAGTGAAAGGAATTTCATACGAAAAAAAAGATATTATTTGGTAACTAAAAGTGGAATAATTAAAAAACAAATTCTCATGTCTGAAATATCACCATAATAATAGTATTCAAAACAATATCCAGAATAAAATATTATGAGAGAAAATATTGAGTTGACTAGAGTAAAGTGTTCGTCAACAGAGAAGGCCATCAGGCTTCGAGTTGGAGTTGGTCGTTCAAAAGATACTCTTGCCTCATAGGGATACATGGGAGAACAGCCAGATACCACATGTTCGTGCGGGGAGAGAGAAACCATGGTACATCGGTTATCTTGTCCACAAATGTATCCAAATTGGACCTACAGTCAGCTACTAGCAAAACTATCGCATTGGCGGAGAAACTGCCTCATATTTGTATGCTGTCATCGACACGAGAAGAAGACTATCGCATTGGCGGAGAAACTGCCTCATATTTGTATGCTGTCATCGACACGAGAAGAAGAAGATCTATTTTTTTTTATCTTCTTAACGTCTCTCTAACAGCGAGGTCTTTAAAGAAGGGAAAGGATGGGGGGTAAGGAATGGGAAGGAATTCGGCCATGGCCTTTTGAAGGAAGCATCCCGGCGTTTGCCTGGAGTGATTTGGGAAACCATGGAAAACCCAAATCTGGATACCCGGACGGGGATTCGAACCACCGTCCTCCCGAATGCGAGGCCAGAACGCTAGCCGTTACACCACCACGCTCGGTAAGATCTACCAAATGAGAGCAATAGTATTAACTAATTCATGTATGGTGCAGAAAAACTGAGATTTTATATTAGTATTGTTGCCATCCTCTGAAATGTTCATCTCAATTCAAACTTTAGAATTAATCTGCTACAGGTTTTTATCAAAGGAGTTCTGTAAAAATTGGATCCCATCTATCTCCCAATCTCCCAGTGCTATTTGGGTAAATGCTGTGAAGCTCTTCTAAAATTCTCCTTCACCGATTTTATTCCCCATCACAATACTACAGACTAAAAGTACGTTCACGCTAGTAACCCAGAACTACATAAATTTATAATATCAGCAGACAATCAGTGGTATTATAGTACACTTAACTATTATTTATTATTATTATTATTGATTCGCTATCTAAAATTTACGTTTTACAATCTGTGTTACCAGTAAACACGTCAGAACAAATTTAACCTTGTAAGAACTTCGTTGAGTTCCAGCCTCCCTTCTGCCTTTCACCACTCGTGTCTGGTCTTAGGCTCATTAAAAACCATTTACTCAAACCGGGTATTGTTATTTTATTTGTCCACAAAAAGTGTCCCGTACGCTATTCATTACAATCATCTGTCAGGAGTGCCTCTCTAATGACCATGGAATAATTTTAACTACCATAAAGCGATATTTATCTGTGGCATAGCCTCATAAATCTACGCGGTATAAATGTCGCACACAACGCAAAAGGGCGGAACTGAGCTGTATAACGCCCTCCTTCCTCATTACTGGGCACAACGGTATCATTACGGTCCCCGCTGCTGCACGGTGTCAGAGGCTATCGCGAGTGTGATCTCTCAAGGATTCAGCGATACGTTCTCATCTCGTTAGGGATATCTGCAATCATCAACCGTATTTCGCTTAAAAAATTATTACTCTACAGAGCTTAAAAACATATCTAGATTACAACTGCCATTGACGGTATAGGCTTTGATCATAAAATGCCAGTATAAGTCGGATGAAATTACCATTGCGATTAGACACGTCTGCAATTTCATACTTGACTGTGTTGGAAAGTGTATCGCAGCAATAAGACTTCATCCAGTTTCTCAGTTAATACGTAATTTAGTGTTTCTAAAAGTTTTATAATCGGATGAGTATCCAATGATAGAAAAATTGCTATGGAGGCAGGTTGTAAAGTCTTGCAATAGTTTGTTTGCATTGTGCAACGGGTTTGGTTGTGATTGTATTAAAATATATATATAAATCAGTTGTCAGTCATTGGGTACACCCGAAAGGAGTGAAAACTTAAAACTATAAATATCCTACGTCCAAAACTTCATAGCTACAAATATACTGAATAATAATAATAATAATAATTCCGTATGTTTGTAAAGACCTGGTGACAGCGTTTCTATGGTTGCGCATTCCGCCCCTGTCTTAGCCACCTTGACCAAACCAGATAGTGCTACCAGTTACAGGGGACCTACACTTTAATGTGGAATCCGAACCACGGAAGCGTTCTGGCATATTTCACATTACACAGCAAGCTGTGCCAGAGGTGAAAATCCCCGTCGAGACAGGAATTCGAACCGGGGACCTTTCGATCTCCAGTCAGACGCCTTAACCACTGAGCCACTAGATCACTATGAAAATACTGTTAACATTGACATGTCGGTAACATGAACTCATAAGATTTTAATCATCCGAAAATCGACTAAAAAAGTTTTTCATTGCAAAAACTAAAAATCCAACTTAGACCACAACCCTAAGGTTCGTCGAATCTTCCGAAGGAGATTTACCAAGCTATTGTGTCAGGGGAAGGAAGGCAAATTTCTTTCCTCAGGTGCCTATAGTTTAATGTTGAATCAGAACCACGGAACGTCGCTGCGTAGCTCATACAACCAAGTACAACTCATAAGAATTCCTGTTCACCACGCGATTTGTACCCGCGACCAGAGAGAAATTTTCGAAAGTAAGCGCCTTTACCTCTGAGCCACCGGTCCGCCTTGTTTTGATGATACGCGAGCCAAGTACTTTCAAAATCGGATAAAAACTGTTGGTGTGTATGAACAACGTTGACAGAAATTAAGTTGAGGGGGGGAAGGAGGAGAGGGTTAAGGTTTTCGTAAATCAAACAAAAAACGTGTTTTTCTATTTGTTTTAAAGTATACGTATGCAAAGTTCCAGCAAAATCGTATAAAAACTGTATGTTTGTATGAAGAATATTCGAGAAAATAAAACAATCAAGCATTCATTTTTATATATTAGATCCAAGTATAATCTATACTTACAATACTGTTTAAGCGTAACACGCTACAATTATAGCTACAGATATACTGCTATTACATCATGTTGGTGAACTCATAAGATTTTAACCATCCGAAAAGCCACCAACGCGCAGCATGTCGTAGTATGTCGGTGACGGGAAGTCGCGAACTCATAGATTTAACACCATCCAAACATTGCCAAACGCGCCTCTAGAAGTTTTCACTTAAAAAAATTGTTATGTAATAAGTTTATTGATGCGACAGTGTGGCACAGTGGGCTGAGGTGCCACACAGTGTAACGGAGGAAGGGGAATGAGGAGGGGGGGGGGTAGGTACAACGGGAACATAATCAAGCCCCTGCCCCTGCCTGCCGACCACCCTGATTGACAACTATCTTACTGTTTCTTTCGATAAATTTATAACTGAAATAAATTTCTAAACAGTATTCAATAAAAATAAAAGTATGGCAGTTGAGACGAAACAATATAACAAACAGGTAAGAATCAACAAGAGGTAGCAGGAAGTTTTCATGCCGAGATATTATAGCTAATTTCTAAAATAAATCTGTCATACTATTATTATATTTTATACAAGGGCGTATCCAGGATCAGAACTAGAGGGGTGTGGAGGGGGGGGGGCAAGATTTGAGCAAGGGGGGGAGGAGAGGGGGCAACTCGTATTGGTTTCGAGGAAGTGGGGTGGCTGACTGAAACATGATGATTTCTTACAAAATGAAACTCAAACCTATTGAGGAAACTATTTTTATTATTGATTAATATAGTAATCCAGCCACTTAATATAAGGACCTACTATGTAGTAAATTAATATGGTAACTCAGTTATAGTTCATGTAAACATTAATCGTCTCGGATTCTTAGAAATTTTTTCAATAACCACTGTGTTCAATCACGAAATTTCGATGCACACTCATCAGGCATAATCCAGTCAATTTTTCCTCTCACAAAGTGCTCCTGAGCCAGTTCTTCACTCGTCGAAGCGTAATGAAGGCAACATAATTTTTCTTCTAGGGGGGAGGGAGGGCAGCAGCCCCCACTGCCCCTCGCTGAATGCGAACATGATTTTATGCCTTCATGAGTAATTATTAGTATGCAACATAAATTAGAGTTGAATGAAATGATAGCCGTATTCGCGAGAAAGGGAAAATTGGTAATTTAAAATTGTTTTCATCTTCATTCATCTCAACAGACAAGCAGAAAAGTTAAGTACTTATATTATTAAGCTGTCGAGTTGTTTGACGGCTCATTGGTTAAGGGACGGAAAGATCACCTGGTCGAATCCTTGTCTCGGCGGGGATTTTTATTGGCCCTTAACCCGACCTCCAGCTCTGGCACGGCTTGCTGTGTAATGTGAAGTACGTCAGAAGGTTCTGTGGTTCAGATTCCCCATCCTCTGTATGTGGTAGCACTAGCGGGTTAGGTTAAGGCAGCTACGTCAAGGGCGGAATGTCCAGTCAAGAGAAACCCTGTCACCAGGACATTACGATCACACGGAATTCTTATTATTATATTAATATGTTCAACATGTTTTTGATTCAGTCGAGGCTCAAGATTCATTTAATTCTAGTAGCTAATGAGCAGATTTCACAGCGTATAAGAGAATAAAAAGTTCAACATCGTACATTATATTTGAGAAAAGTAATGAAATTTGATAGTGGATAACGATTTCATGAGACAGTTGAAAAGTAGACATATTACAAGTGATCATGCCAGAAAACTGAGGACTAGCCTTCATTAAGAACTAGAAGCTGCGCTGGTATACTTTTAAATAACCGTTAAGAAATGTTTTCGCAGTAAATAACTGGGTACAAGTAATATCACACTGTGCCACTAATCTTAGTTTAAGCCGTAAATTAGATTAAATTCTCTACCTGCCTCCTTTAGGCCATCAATCAACCACGAGCAAGCGCGCTCATTTCAGTTGTTCAACTGGGTGGAAAAAAACTGGTGCAACTGCAGAATATTTTAAGATGCAAATCAAGTCAATTTTAGATGAAAATTACTACGGCTGACTGAAAAAACTCGTCTATTTACCGCAAGTTGTAGAAAAACACCAAGAATTAGTCTTTAACTGTGTTTATGATGAACACTACTACAATTACCTACCATATAAAATACACACGCATCACGAGTATTTATGCACGTCCTCCACATTTACAAATGAATAAAAGAAGTTAGCAAAGCTAATTTATCTGTATGCTACCTTTTATGTAAATTATCGATGTATCTTTCAGAGTTGTATTAGATAGGAAAAAACAACAGCGTTCCGTTTTCATTTACATCCCTATTTTATGAACAGAAATAATTTGTAACTGTGATAAATAGTGAAGCTTCTGCGTTTTACTCTCTCCATAAGAAACTGTAGGCCCTATATGCATAAGCTTCCCCTCATTACCAATGTATGCAACAAAGCCCTGTCAGATGTGAACAACAAATGCATTCAATTACATTGGGAAAGTAGTGAAGAGAAGAAACTTAATGGACCTGAATTTCGAGGAACCGTTCTATTTTCTACTAATATAGCCTAGTCCACAACTAGACGGTTTGTTGTGTCCTTGTGTTCGGAGATTCTCAGAGTTAGGAGCCCAATTCATTTCTCCTGAGAGATGCTTTTCTAATGTGAACTATACGAGTACGAAGCAAACTTTGCCATAGATGAATGTCACCTTAACAACATGTCAAAATGCGATCCATAAGTGCCTTGATCTTAAGCCAGATAGCTTACCACATTAAAGTTCGCTAACGAAAATTGAAATACGATGAGGAGGAATAATTAATGGCCCTAAATCGAAATTTCTAGCAATATTAGCTTAAATGCATTTATTGTTTGTTTCTAATAAGAGAGTTATTAATCATATGTTTCGCGTGCAACTCAGAAGTATGGAACAGACTAGAGTTGTTCGTAAACCTTGGTATCACTTTCACCGTCGCGACGGAAGTATAGTTTTCAGTCCGTGTAAGGTATTGTGCAAGAATTTTTCTGACCTTCCAGGTGGCTCTTAGGTTGTGTAACATGTGCTACTTTCCTGCTCACTAGCATTTCGATTAAAAGCGATTCCAAAATCTCACACAACTCAATGCCAACAGAACGATAGTCTGCTGGGTCACGTCAAGTGTTGAGACGGACGAATCACGGTCAACTGTGTAGTCTCCCATTCAATGCGTACTGCGTTAAACCCAATCGCTCGATAAATAAAATCGAATCGCCGAACACAAGGAATGGCTGTATTGAGCGATGAATCGCGGTTGTGCACTACCTCGGATAACCATCGTTATGGCCGTGACCTGGGGAGAGGTTCCATTCTTCCAATGTTTTGGAAAGGGACAGCGGTGTTATACCTGGCGTCTTGGTGTGGTGAGACATTGGGAATGACTCGACTAGTAGTGACAGAGGGAACTCTGACGGCACATCGGTACGTCACGGACATCCTGCATCCTCATGTGTTACCTCTTAAGCGACAGTATCGTGGTGCCATATTGCAACAGGATACTGCTCGTTCACATACGGCACGTGTGTCTATGCACTGCCTGCGTGTTGTTGAGGTACTCCCGTGGCAGTGGGACCAGTTATAACAGTTGCGGGCCATTTTGCCTTAGGAGAAATACAACGGCTATATGATACCCTTTCCAAGCCAGAGGAGGTGCAACGTCATACTGAAAAGTGGGCTCATATTGCCATGTTCTAGGTGAATTTGACTCGAGTTTGTAATCACTGAAGTAACGTCACATACCTTCTCAACCCGTGATGTTTCATTTCATACTTGGTGCTTCACTTTGTTATTGTCGGACTACTTGCGGAAAAGTTGCTGGTGATGGGCTGCCCGGACCTGAGTTTTACCCTGTTCTTTCTGTCAACTATATACATAAAACACACATAGAAACATCGCTACAGCCATCACCGTACCTTCAGCTCATGTCTATCAAATTACCCATTTCACAAGGAAATCTACGCTTTTACAATACAGCACAGACAAGTGGATATATTTAAATTTCTCTCATGCCTCCCCCTCCCCCCCTCTTTTCGGTAGCAAAAAAATCTGCGACAACTCGAAGTGTACATACAATTATCCGGTCCGCACACTAAGCAGAGCGGGAAAACCCTAGGGAGATGATTATAGTTCTAATTTCTTTTTTTTTAATCTACTTAACGTTTCTCTAACAGCGAGGTCTTTAGAGACGGGAAAGGATGGGGGGCAAGGAATGGGAAGGAATTCGGCCATGGCATTTTGAAGGAAACATCCCGGCATTTGCCTGGAGTGATTTGGGAAACCATGGAAAACCCACATCTGGATGCCCGCACGGGGATTCGAACCACCGTCCTCCCGAATGCGAGGCCAGAACGCTAGCCGTTACACCACCACTCTCGGTGTCTCCTTGTCACCTGTATTACGTGAACGTATTAGATGTTGTGAACACAAATAATTAGAACTTATCAAGGGCCCACTTACATCTGTAGGTTCGATTATTTATTTCCGGGAAAAAGAAAAACTTCGATATGTTTATACTTATCCACGCAGTCAAAAGCTTGGTTTGCTGATCGAATCGAAAGAGACAGATGTCTCTTGTCACAAGAGCAGTACCAATGGCGTTTGCATTAATACTGGCTTAGAAATCACTTGTAATGTATTGAACTGGAATAATACCGCGCTCCGCATTCTACGTTTTCTATGCAGTGCTGTTTGCTCTTGATTCATAAAATATGTTGTTCACTGCGACTGGTAACCAGACTATTCACATTCCGACGTCAGGCACTGTGCAGTAACTTAATGCTGTACTCTCACTCACTGCAAGTGGAGTAGACGAGACATAAATAACTTATTTTCTCCGACAACATGCACATCTCTGTTCTAACTGTATTTCACACTACGCTGCATAATAGTACTCTCACAGTCATCAGTTCAAAATAGAAACAATTCTATGGAAAATTTTCATACCTGTATACAAATAAATCGCGGTTCAAAGTACCTAAAACGGCAAAAATAGAGAAACTTTAAATCAAGCTCTCAGATCTGTCACCACTGAATAAAACTTCATGAGTAACAATTTAGCTGCAGTGTTATAAATTTTTCGTGGTTGTGAAGGCTTAGGAGGACTTGAAAAAGATATTAACATAGCACTCGTCCTTGATAAGGCTGGATAATGACTAATGGAGCCGAGATACTAGTACAGATTATACAAAAGATATTAGTTTTTCCAGATTTCTCTTTTATTATATTTTGACTGTTACGTTTCTTTACTAATCACACTATAATTGAGCGCTTTGATGGCTCAGTGGTTAAGGTGTCTGACTGAGGATTGAAAAATGTCACTTCGAGCCCTGTCTCGGCAGGGATTTCCATAGGACCTTAACCCAGCCTTCACTTCTGTCACAGCTTCCTGTATTATGTGAAGTACGCCAGTACGCCTCCGTCGTTCAGATTCCACATTAAAGTGTAGGTCCCCTGTACCTGGCAGGATTGCCGGGTTAGGTTGAGGTGGCCACGACAGGGACGGAGTGCGCAGCCAATACAAAAACGCTGTGACCAGGTCATTCCGACCACGCGGGATTGTTATTGCTATTACACGATAATTACGCACAGAAAATTTTAATTTCGGGAGGTGATTTTATTTACATTTATTAGTAGTGTGTTCATTGTGATATATATATATCCCATTTTCAACGCTTTTTTTGTTGTACTCATAGGCTAATGTAATAAATGTCCCACATTAAAACGCGGAATATTATCTACACTTAACGCTGCAATGATTCAGCATTTCAGTAATGCCTTTGTTTCAACTGTAATTGCTCCTACCAGTCGGCTCGCTTTTAACTACCACTTCTCTCCCTACTTACATGTAAGATTATTACCCTGAGTTTGAAAGTCTCTTTAGTAAACTAATACGTTTTATATGCATATATACAGCGCAAATAGTAAATTCGGCTTTATAGCCATTCAGCCAGCACTACGATTATTGTTTTTTATCTCTCCCTGTAGTTTAATAGTAATCATATGTGGAAGGCAACAACAGTCAATTAATACCCCCTATGTGCTAAGCTGGACTTGAACACTTGAACTGGCGAACCTTTTTTTTTTTTTTTTTAACTGTTTAACGTCTCTTAACAGCGAGGTCTTTAGAGACGGGAAAGGATGGGGCCAAGGAATGGGAAGGAATTCGGCCATGGCCTTTTGAAGGAAGCATCCCGGCATTTGCCTGGAGTAATTTGGGAAACCATGGAAAACCCAAATCTTGACGCCCGGACGGGGATTCGAACCGCCGTCCACCGGAATGTGAGAACGCTAACCGTTACACCACCACGCTTGGTGCGAACCTTGCAGTACGGAGCCAGTTCGCTATCTCGCACGTTACCGAGGTCGAGTTAATCAGCTCAGCAGTAAACTCGACAATTTAGGTAATTATTTCAACAAAAACAAGAGAAAAACTCATCAACAATCGGCTACCTCGGTCTTGCCATGACAAGCATGACTTCTTTGACTTCGCAAAGTCACTGACAGTATTCTGTTCATAGCGAAAAGATTTTTTTTTTCAGTGCTTCTGTGTATTGATTTCTTCGATGATTTTTCTTTCCTTCATACATAAATGGACGCTTAGACTGGTTTGGGCCTACAGACGTCTGTTCCATTGCTTTCGGCATCTGAAAACTCTTATTTGGCACTCATCGCAATATTAACAGAGCGTTCCAAAAATCGAACACACTAAGAACTTCATAGCACAAGCCTCATCATGCACAATTCGCTTATGCGGTTCGTTGTGGAGTAACTTTCGACGTGTAAATAGAGCGACTGAGGATTTGACATAGTTAAAGATATCATAAGACAATGCAACCTGTTCCACTAATAGCTACTCTGTTACTCAATGCCACCTCTTCTACTGCTAGGTTGTGCCGCCTGCTGGTGAGTCGTTAGTTAAACGTCCAAATTTATTAAATATTCAACTTAATTTCAATTGCGATGGAACACACACGCTCCCTATCTTCCCACGTAATGATTTTTCACCATCCACCTACCATTTTCCTTTACAAATTCCTTCAGTGTTTTTGATAAACTGCCCATTATTTTCCTTGGAAATTTATTCTAGTCTATGACGCTTTTCATGCAAAATAAATTTTTCCGATTTCCTTTAGCCTGAATTCAATAGCCGTCTTATGATTATGGTAATCTCTTCTCTTCCATGTACAACTCCTAATCCTTCTGCTAGTATCCGTCCATGCATTATCGCGATTATAAACCTTGTACAATTCAAACGCTCTCTTCACCTGCCTTCTGTCTTCCAATGACCCCAACCCACCTGCATCTCTGTTACTGATTGCATTCTGCAGTAATTTCCGTAAAAAAAAATAAAAAATTATATCCATAACGTGGGTCCCGCACCACTCCATCATTTTCAAGCCCAATTCCCACACGTCCGTAGTGTATCCCCTCATCATCCTCTCCAATACATGAAGGATTTTGAAACTTCTTGCTTCCACCTGCCCAATGTGTGCTACCCAGTTGAGTTTACTATCAAATGTTATGCCAAGATATTTACAGTTAAAACCTTTATTAAGAAATAACTTCACTACCCTACAATCAAAGCAAATCTTCACTAAAAAGCTCAGTACCAATAAGCTCATTCTTTTGTACATTTATTTTCATTTCACATTTAACTACCCAGCTAGATAGTCTGTTTAGATCTTCTTGTAGCTCTTCACAATCAATATTTTAGTTATTAATTTATATATTTGTAGATTTTAGAAACTGTACCATGTGCTTTATCCGCATCCTGTTTGACAGAAGAGGTTTCTTGACGGTTCTAAGCTTACCAAACAGAATAATAAAAATTAAAATAAACAACCTGCACAGATGGCTGGCTGCTCCCTGCTTTCTCTTGCCATTGAGGCGCTGCGTGCCTCTCTCACGCACACGTGACGGTGCCCGCTCTCGTGGCTGGTGGAGTTTACGAGCGCAGCGATAGGGCTAGGTTACTGCAGCGCTGTGCGGGACCAGCATAGCAAGCGACGGCGTTAGATCTCGGCGTTATTGCTGCAATAGAATGCTAAGCCGCAGCCTGTCCGCCGTACCAGTCCTTGAACGAACTATATCTAAAAATACAGCTGGCGAATAGAGTTATCTGACTTGTGGCTTCTGCAAGTTCAGTCCAGTTGTATTTTTTGTGTGCTGAATTAAGTCGCAGTCCTACCTTAAAACAGAGAAACTATAGTATGAAATTGATTAAAGCATGAAGATTGCTACCGTTTTTTCTTAATTTTAATGTATTTGGGTGTCACGTTTACAACTTGTCGCTGAGGCTGGTTCTGCCCCTCGCATCGTCAGTTAAAACACGCCGATATGGGAAAACGAAAGAGCCAAAGTGTTCTGTAATAAATCAAAATAATAGCTAACCACTATTTAGTGGGTAGCTTAAACCTCTTGATAAATTATGATAGAAGAGGTTAGTGTGAATCAACAGTAAAAATCAGATACTGCTGCCTGATGAAATAAATATTAAAATGACTTAAAAAATTCAAATTTTTTAATTTACACATACCACGATTTCTAGATCATGATAACAAGTTACATCTGAAATACCGATGCATAGCAAAAAATTTGACCTTCGGTTTTTCCCAGGCGATAATGGATTATTAAGAACAACTCAGATGATGATGATCCCAAGAGTTTGTCTGTTACAGAGGTTATTGGAACCACGTAGTAAACTCTTGAGGCGCAAGAAAAATGCGCGAATCGCTCTTCGTTTCGCTTCAGATAGATAAATATAATAAATACGATAGGAAATAGTATGTTTTCATTCAAAGACATCTATTACCAATCCAGTTACTGAATATGTCAACCGGAGATTTACTACCACTAATTCTTAAAATTTTACGAAGAAAAGTTTCGCTAGAATGAGGTACTATCTTCTTGAAACTAGAATATGTGGTCATTCGGATCCACAAAATAAAGTGAAATTAAATACAGCTGACTATACTTACGAATTCCACAGTCTCCGATTTCATCAAAAGGAAATGAAATGGATTTCTTTTTCATTAAGAGGAATTTAGTTTCAATTTATTTAGCGCGGGGTAAACAAAAGAGAAATTAGGTTTTTGGGGAATATAGTGCATTAGAGCAGCGACGAGTTTGTTGATTAGGAACGGTAAGGAAATAATCGATGGTATTTATGAAGGAACCATTGTAACATTCTCCCCTAGTTATGTATTTGGTAAACCACGGAAAACTTAACTCTGATTGGTCGGAGCTAGATTAGAACTTAATCCTATAGAACACCAGGCCACTAATCACCAAACTGGTGATTTAGTTTATTTTATTTAACTGCATAACCAAAAACTCGAAGATTTTGCAGGAAAAATTATTAATGATGGACATAAATGTGGTGAAGACTTGAAAATATTTCATAGTCTTCATTTAATTACCAAGTACAAATCAAATTTAACTAGTTTTTTTCGCAATTTCGTTATCATTGATTCTCCTTGCTGCCATAAATTTGTAACCGTTGTTATTTTGCCACTTTCCCTTATTTTGAAACTCAAGTATAATCACTTTTCTATATGTAAATATAATAATAAAGCAATTACAGATATTAGTAAGCAAAATCTATTCGTTCCTGGCAGTGATATTCAGAAATTTTTGTGAATTTTGACATTTCGTTCTTTTGCCGTGCCTCTCTTGTATTTGGGGTACAACAATAGAAAGTAAAAGAGGTAACGCGTCGTAGGCCCCTCTTTTATTCTATAATTGACGCGAGTCAAAAAGCTCTACGAGTTGGTTACCACAAAACGTTCTTCTCTGATTTACCAGTAGCTGAATGACATTTACATATATAAATCGACAGACAGTCAATTAATAGATACAGATTTCCTTACCGTTCCTTCAATATCAACAATCTCGTCATTGCTCTAATGGACCCATAAACCTAATTTCTCTCCTGTTTTCACCATAATAAATAATCAATGAAAAATTGGATTCGTGGGTATTTAGATTTTGATTTATTTTGTGGTTCAAAGGGCCACATATTATAATTTAAAGAAGACAGTAGCCTTGCAACTTAGTGACTGACGATGAACAGTTAAAGGTTAATTAGAAGAAGCCATTTTTCCCCATTGTCTCAAGAGGAATTGCTCTAAGGCTGCGAAACGTATTTTGAAGTATTCCTTGCGCGTGATTTATTATCTGTTGGACAGGCTGTTGCCGGCTCTGAACGAGTTACGTGAGAGATTTACTTTCTGGACGACAAGTTAATTGGTAGCGGCATCTTGCAGCAACTCGTCAACCGAACTTTACGATGGGCGACGCCAACAGGAATCATCGCACCAGGGTGACAACCACTTGATGGGCGGAACATACTAGGGACCACCGCCATAATTAGGGAAAAATTTACTGCATTCAGTGATTTGGCCTAGAGACCGCCTTCCAACGCGTGTACAATGATGGTGGCCAAACACTGTACTAAAATTCATGATCCCAGCATTTTAGAAACAATTTGATTTTGTTATTTATATTTTACTATATTGCGCAGTTTACTTCTCAAAGTGATTAAGTTTTTTTTTCGCTCTTGGGTAGTCAATCCACGTCAACATCAAGATATTGGAGGCCGAGAATGATTGGTAACAAGGGACTGTAAGGAATTCGGCCATGACCTTGTGAAGGAAACCATGGAAACAAAAATTCTGATCGCTGGACCAGGGATCAACCCGAGTCCACCCGAATGCTCAGACGCCACGCTAGGTACTAATGTCTAATAACTGGGTTAGTATTTCGCTAGTCTTTTCCTATATTACTGTCACATGTATATATCGACATCCAGATTCAATATACATTTTCTGTGTTTCCATACAGGTCACAAAGTATCTAATTTCTGTGATTCTTGCTGTCCTACCCCGTACTAGCAGTAACGGAATTGACTTCGATTGCACTTAACGATCGACCCAAATCATAGTTGGTATAATTGTCTGTTGTTGAGTATATACACACTTGGGTTTTACAAGTAGGCACCTCATTTGATGTATTTTTTGTACTTTTCCTTTACGACATTGATCTATGCATTTTTATCGCTATTCACATATAATTCCGAATTACCTGTATAGACGAAACCTGATTGAGGAATTCGAATCATCCGTTACTAGGTAGTCACAGAAACTCTTCAGCGTATGCTTCAGATCCCAAAAAAGGCTCTTAATCAACACTAGATTTCTTCCACATGTTAAGATTCAGATATCTAGTAGCAAGCTTCATTATTACGGCCGTGGTAAAGTAATGTACCATACTGTCCCTTTTATGGATGGCCAGGAAGATTGGACCACGCTTGGTCTGTGTACGGAAACGTTCTGGCCTCGCATTCGGGAAGACGCAGATCCGAATCCCCGTCCCGCTATACAAATTTCGGTTTCCCATGGTTTTCCGAAGTCACTCCAGGTGAATTCCGAGACGGTTCCTTCAAAATACCATGATCGAATTCATCGTCCCCAATCCTCTCCCGCTTGCTTCTAATGACTTCGACGTAGATGGAAAGTAAAGCCCAAGGAAAAAGTCGATGCTCTAAAGTAGTACTTACTCATCTGAACAAGATTACTGTGATGAATTAATATAATATGTTAGGCAAAATCATTAAATTTCTGAAAATTGAAAAATAAATTGGAAAAATGCTAGTCTGATTCCTTGGTTAGATTATGTGATCACGGTAACTAGAATACTCCACCATCACTGTTCTTTGCTTTCTTTCTTCCTTTCTTTTTTCTAAAACAAAAATATAAAAAAAGAAACATCACATTAGTTTTTCGCTCTGCGCCTGGGAGGCTAGAGAACTTTCTATATAGCTAATACACTAGTAAAGCCTTCATTCTTTCATCACAAGAAATGTTAGTTGCAGAAAAAAATGTGTCGCTAATTTTCGACACGAATCAGGGATTACCGAGAAGATCGAAGCAACATTTATTTACTTTTCCTCTTAATAAGAAGGATTATTATGTAAGCATAGTCAGTCTATCTGTTTATTTTCCTTATCGAACAAGATAAAATTAAGAGTTCAAAGAACGGAAATGTCCCAGCACGTGAATTCGATAGTTTGGTAGATCGGCGATGGCCGATACGCGAAACGAAGCGTGTGATTGATCACCGGTCAGCCGCTGCCAGTGTAAACAAGTGTGGCGCGCTTGACAGGTGGCCTTGGAGGGCTTCCGCGGTGGACACGCCCTGTTATTAGCGCCCGCCGCGCCGGGGCCTTGGCGGTACGATCTGCCCATCACCTCAAATCCCGCCGACCCTACTCATATCGTGCTCCAGCATTGTTTCCCGAGATCGATTCGAGTAAATGATTCATGACTTTTCAAAAAAGGCCAAGGCCGATGCTCATTATCTCAGGCTAGTAGGCGAGAGCAATAAAACTGTTGTCGTAACTGAACCGTGACTCTGACTAGCGATACAGATAATTATTCATGGGACTGTAATTCCTGCGAGCTGGCTTCATTGGGCAACAGATTACTACGTTATTGTCTATCGTAACTCTGTGAGAGGTTATTTAAGCGTGAGTGCTGTCAGAAGAAATGCTAATTCCTCAGATGTCTGAGGATAGTCAGAGCGCAATAAAGAAATATTCATAAATGTCAGAGCCGAGGAAATCCTTTGAAAATAAGAGCTGTCTTTTTCTTCTTAGCCACCTTTCCCAAACATATTGGGAGCTGGCTGCCTTTGATGAGCTTCACTCATGGTTGGCATAGCCGGCCTTGGTAGCGTAGGGGCTAGAGTGCTAGCCCCGGGCATTGGTGTTTAATGCCCGTCCTGTGGTGTGTCTAATTAGATGAAAAAATTAATATCGAGCTGACTGTATGGCCTAGATGCCGCAACCCAATGAAACAAACAAACAAAACAAAAAATATCGTTGGGATGGAGATATGGTTTCATGGCCGCATGTCCTTGCTGCCGCCAAGCATTTCATACCTACTGCCAGGTCGTAGTAGGTACTAATGGGGAAAGTGAAGTGACTTTATCTTCCTTTGAAACGTGCAGCTTTTATCAGCGTGTGATAAGAGAGTTTTTTTAACGTAGTTCATGAAAGGGAGATTGCGAATCGTCCCGGCATACGCCTCGTGGGCTGCGGATAACCGCCTAAAAACGGCAGTCGGAGCTGCGTTTGGGATCGTGCCCTGACCGTTGTAGCTTCCCTATCCATTGTGCGGCGCCTCAGCATACTGAGCCACACAGGCGGATCTTTGATAATAAGACCAGTCTTCACTCAAAAAGCAATGATTGTTTGTCCTAAAGATTTGACTGTAGTCTCCAGCTGCAAATAGTTTCTCTTCTCACTGTCATTGTATACAGAGAAAATGGCAAACTATAACTGTTGTTAATATCTGACGTTGCAGAGAGCGAGAATTTCGTACATTATCAGAGGTAGCCGCAACACCAATGGATATCTGTCCGTATACCCTCTACGGTTTAGTATGGAGAATATTATTGACAAAAGGACGAAAACCTCTTAGGACACAGAGATATATACTAACGTTGGATAATAAATAACGATGATGGAAGCACCTGTCATTAATGCGAACCCAAGCTTGTTTCGTTCTATTGAATAATTGTTACCAGCGAACTTTATAAAATAATAACAATTAAATATGAATCATGGAGCTCTTTCTCCATGAATCCCACCTAATGTACTACTAGACTTTAAAGGAGATTACCTTTAGCTCACTGAGCGTGGTGGGTGAGTGGTTACTCTGGCCTCGCATTCGGCAGGACGCCGGTTGAAATCCGGCTCCGGGATCCAGATTTGGGTTTTCCATGGTTTCCCAAAATCACTCGTGGTGAATGACGGGATGCTTCCTTCAAAAAGGCCAGGGCCGAATTCCTTCTCGTTCCTTGTTCCCAGTCCCATCCCGCCTCTAATGACCTCGACGTCAACGAGGCATAAAGCCATCAGAAAAAAAATACCTTTAGCTTAAATATCCAAATACTTAAAATCCATCGTATGAGATATGTATGAAATAAGACAAGAAAAATGTTATTTGTAAAGGATATTTACTGATTCAGTTGACTTGATCGTTAATATACAAGAAACAATGACAATCATTTTATCTAATATTTGTGCTGATAATCTTAGAACGTAACCGTCAGATCCCAATAGTTCTTTACCCCGTCAGCATCGAGTTCATTAGAGGCAGGAAAGAATTGCCGTGCCAGGAACGGGAAGGAATTCGACTATAGTCTTTTGTTGGAACAGTTCCGGCATTCGCGTGGAGGGGTTTGGGGGAACCACGGAAAACCCAATTCTGGATGGTCGGATGGGGAATCGAGCCGGCGTCCTATTGAACGAGTTCAGAGCGTTACCGCTCACCCACCACGCTCGGCTTCTTACTCCCGTGCAATACACCATGTTATCAGTCTGATATGAACGATAAAGACTAGTGTGAGAAAAGCACACTGTTCTGAAATTAGCATACAAGATTACCTGTCATAAACAACGCCTTAATTAGCCTTAAGGTCTGGCCGCTTCTCCTTAAGTAGCAAAATCGCTTAATGAGTCGCCATTAAAACGTCCCGCCATGTGATCGGACAGTGGTTCCAAAGTTCATCCGACAGTTTCCGCCGATAAGTGGCATGTCTACTCACGCTCTGACGGTGATCAAGATGGAACAGCTTTTTCTTAAAATATGTTCTCCAGAAAGTAAGCCAATTTAGGTGCATTATTAAGTGCCATTTGCTAAGGACTTAACCTGGAATTTTGCCAAGCATAAAATACTAAACGAACGTTATACTTGGGCGTATATCTAGCTTGTATATTTAACTACAGGATATAAATTTCCTGTTTAACGTTCCTCCATGTCAATAAAATCACAGTTTTCGTCACTTCTCTGGTAAATTAATTCTCACGATGGAAGCTTCGTCATATCTTACGTCAAAGAGAGAATCCTCCCTGCTATTACGGTTCAGGAATTGATTAGCTACTCTTATCTTCCAAAGGCTTGTATGCCAGACCATCTTAGTGTAACAAATGAGTATACAGTATGATTAACCAAGAAAAACTTTTTATCTTTTGGTATTTTGGGGTCAAAGTTTTCACTTTGATGATTAACGTTAATTCATTCGTACCGAAAGAAAAACGTCTTTCTCTATGTGATTGAGCGAATGTCAGTGTATCCACAAGAATAAAAACATTTTTATAGATTAAACGCCACTGCACATTACTGTGATGTAAATAAAAGAAAGGTACTAGCAGCTGAAGGCAAAGTTGGTCTCAGAGGAAAACTGACTTGGAAAACAAGAATTGCACAGACCCAATATACTAACTGCAGAAATTTTTAATTATTCCTTTTAGGCATAGAATAGAACATCATAGAGCAGAAATGCAGAAATGGACATATACTAGGTTACATGTAATTACTAGTTACTTTACATAGGGTGAACATTTCGCCATAAAAGCTTCTTTGATAATAATGAAATGTACAGTTATGTTTGAAACTACTTAAATTCTACAGTATTTCACCGTTCGAGCTGTTACTATAATATTATATACGCTGATAGAGACTGTTTCTGTAAGAAGAATGCAACTTGAATGTAGTTTGGACTGAATGAGGAAATTACAAATATTTTATGTTGGGTACTATACTGACACGTCACGGATCCCTAAATCAAAAAACGTATTCGACGTCGGTATTTTGTATTACTGAAGAATTTTCTCCATCCTAGTAAGTAAAAACATGACTAATGAAATACCATTCCTATTTTCTTCGATGAATGTTAATTAAATCGAGCCTCGCAACCTTATTTATCTTAACCATACCACACCTTAAGTTTCTGGAGACCTGACCTCCTCTTCCACGAGGAATAACTTTTGGAATGACCTGCATTTTATTTGAGAACATATGTGAATTCTTGGATTACTGGGCCGATAGGATGCCTTTTGAAGTCGTGATTTAGTAGCAGGTTACGTCTAAGTGAAGTAATCTTTCACTCGGGTGGCTAGTTGAAATGCTTATAATATTTGTATGCCAACTAGGTCCATATTAATCTTATGTTTTGCCTTGAATTTTCTGTGGATGTACACATCAGTGTTACAGGTAGGGTTGTTAGCCCTAGGGGCGACCTACAGTAATATTTACAATTATGTAGTGCCGAATATTATTGTTGCCATTGCTGAGACGAAAACCGAGGTATAAGACGGAAGTATAAAGACAGGTACTCCACTTTGAAAGTTTAGCTACATTAAATACCATTTCCAGCATCACAAAACACAGCTCTCAAAAATCCTGGTCGTGAATGAACTATCCAAAATCAAGAATACCATCATCTTTCCCACTGTCAAGGGCTCAACCATTGGTCACAGACTACGAGGTTGAATACAGGTCTCAGACATATCAGTTGTCAACCTCTCACAACATCCTTTTTCCAGGAAATACGTTTTTTTTTCAACACCCAAAGTTAGCATCGAGTCTATTACCCTGTTTCTTCCGAATTCACTCAGAAGAAATCCCTGCCTATAGTTCAGGCCTACGTGATGAAATTTATGCATTTTTGAATCAACATGTCTCACCGTTTTAAAAGATTGTTCCTTCATTATATCGAAGAAATTCTATATTTCCTAAATCTTCTATCTACAGTCGCAAATCCTCTTCCTCTAAATGCCTCCCTGGTAACCATCCAAGCCACTTCTCTTGATACCGTCACCAATGCCTCAGTGACCCAGTACTTTCACTGTACAGGTGCCTCCCCCCTATTTCCAAGCAGCCATTTCAACATACCCTTCTGCCTGGCCCATTTCATTATCTCGAAAATCTTATTTTCCAACAACTTCTCACTACTCTGTCAACAGATATGTGGCAATTTCATGCATAAGGTCGTGCCTTTTATCCGGTACTAACTTTTTTCCTGGGCATTATGGAATAAAAATTCCAAAAGCAAGTCTCCTTCAAGTAATTCTGTGGTTACGATATGTAGATGATATCTTATTTAAAATGGACCTACATGGAAAACAACCTTCTTGGCATAATAAATTCTCCTACCATTATCTAATGCTTTAACTTTATCTGTACCTGATTCCGCACAAATATCATTTTCTTCGATTTCGACATTTTACAAAGGAAATGTACACACCAAGCACATAAATCTACAGCAATAGTACTACTTATCCAGACCAAACATACACTTCCTTATATCTTAGGTGCTATAGATACATTTGAGGATTAAACTCAGAGACATTCCTTAATACGTAAGAAACAAATCCAGAAAAGTCTCCACGTGTGGGGTATCAGAGTTTTTCCAGTAAAAAGGGCTTAAAAATGGCTTGAGTGCTAAATCAATGTAAACTCGTTGTAACATTTAAAGTGTCAGCCATAGTAACTTTCTATTCCATTATAGGAAATCGGTAGAGGCTGACCACTGCATAACAGTGTAATATTTGACTGTATAAAAGTAAGAATATATTCATCGAGGTCCTGCATTTGTAAGAGCATTTGAGGAAATCGGTGTGAATGTGTGCGTTCTGGGCTGACGTGTTCGATAATGAGTGGACATTGCAGAGGATTTGCATTTGTTAATGTCGCCTATAAAGGTTCAGATGACGAGGACGATGATGAAGCTGAACTTTAAATTTCATCCAACGAGCTCAATAACAAAAAATGTTCATTGTTTCGTAAATGTGTTCACTAAATTATAATTTTGCAAGTTGTAACTTCATTTTCAAGATTTATTTATATATAATTCCAAGAGCAAAATACCTAGTGCACTGTCTCAAGCGGGGAGGGGAATGCAAGGGCACCTTACGCTGAGTTCTACATGTTAATTCTAAATGTTTCGTTGAGTATCTCGCCAACCGTTTGTCATAGAAAAATGCACGATATACCATTTTAACGTTGAAACTGCACAAGCAAACATTCCAGCATTTCTCCGAAGATGAAGATGTGTAAATGGCTCTCTTGTGTGGAATAGCTGTTGGCGCAATGACTTCACACACCGGAAGTCAGCAGTTCTAGTTCAATATGAGGAACTGATGGTTATGTTTTTCGTCTATACTCTGAAACGAAACTCTAAATGAAGAATCAATGTAAAACTTGTGAATACAATCGAAGGCAAGAGCTATTACCTTACCAAACGCCCAGAATCACCGATGGTACTTGTATATACGTACATTGAAGTGCAAAAAGTAATGGAATGCCTCGCGATATTGTGGGAGACGTCCTTTTGCCCGTGGAAGTGGAGAACCCGACGTGAAGTCACCAGATGTTCCCTGAAGAAATCTTCAGCCATGCTTCCTTTACAATTGTCCATAATAGCGAAGTGTTGCCGGTGCATGAGGAACTGACCTTTTGACCATGTCCCAGATATGTTCAACTGCATTCATGTTTTGCGATCTAGTTGGCCAAATCATACTCTGGAATTGTCCAGAAGATTCCCCAAAACAATGGCAAAAGGATTTGGACCGGTGAGAGGGAGAATTGTTGTCCATCGATGTTTGAGATCATGAATGGCTGCAAATGGCCTCAAATTAGCTGAACATAGTCGTGTCCAGTGAACGATCAGTTCAATTTGACCGGAGGTCCCAGTCCGTGTCATGTAAACACAGCTTATATCAGAACTGAGGCACCACCAGATTGCACAGTGCCTTCCTGACAACCTGGGACTAACGTCTCTTATGAACTGGAATCGAGACTCATCTGACCGCGCTACATTTTTCGAGTCATCTAGGGTCCAACTGATGAGCTCACGAGCCAAGGAGAGGCGCTGCAGCCAACGGAATTAGGCCAGCTCTCTGTCTTCTGTTTCCATCTCCAATAAACTCAAAATTTTCGCTCCTCTGTTCGCACGGACACGTCTCAAGAACTTCCCATACAATTATAGATCTGGAACATCGTAATAAACTAGTTACACTTTCCTGGATGGAAGGACACTGTTGGTGTAGACTGTAGAGGCAATGAACTAGCAGACCAGCTGGCAAAAGAAGGAACTGAGACGGGAGACAAATCCATGAAAAGATACCGATATCGAACCTGGTCGTAACATTAAAAGAGGTGTTAGGCAAAGACTGGGATAAAGAATGGAGAGATACGTCCACCATGAAAGGTAAACACTACATACACCTGGAAATTATAAAACGACCAAGGTTCCAAAATATTTGGCGCCCCAGAAAACTATATACCACCATATTCCGTTTGCAATTTGGAAATGCATGATTGAAGAAGCACCTATATAGTATCAGTGTGGTAGACCAACCATACTGCGAGTGTGGCCCGGAGGAAGATGCCGATCACATATTCTTCGGGTACCCACTTAAAAAACATGTATCCGACAGCTTCATTAAGACCTCGGAGCAGATAGGTCAGTCTCTTCCAACAATCTTATGCTAGTATTTCAATCTATATATTGTATTATACCAACTTGTTACCTTAAAGTATATAATATATTCTGTTAACCTGTTATCTTAAAGTGTGCATTATTTAACATTCCGTATTAATGTACATAATGTATTATATAAACCTACTATTTTAATGTACACAGTGTTTTAGGTAAAATTATTATTTCTTGTCATGTTAATGTAATAAATTATGTAAGGTTATTATCTCATGTGTGTAAGGCACGATGTAAACTTAGAAATCGATAAATATCTTGAATGGTTGAAGGCCAAAATAAAAAAAAGTACGTCCCACACTGAGTGTTGTTACTTGGCGCGGTGGTTTCAGCTTGTCAACATGACATATCAATGCTGACGTCACTGGCATCTGTTATTTGAGAAGACGAGGTCGGCTAGAACATCTCACGTCAAGCGCCAATTACAACTCCACTTCCAAAGTTTGTTAATTAATGTCGTGCGGCCATAATCACATCAGATAACCTTTCACACGGTTCACAAGACTAAAACTGAAAGAGCCGAGACACATATATACGTTTCTTCAGCGGAGATACCATTATAAGAATTGTTGTATCTACCTATCCAATGACTTTCGGCACTTCGATTTTCCTCCACGCCCAGGGAACACCTCTTAAAAAAATTAAATCGAATGGTGGTATGCTACTTGATGGGAACACTCCTTGGTATGATCGCCCGCGCAATCCGCTTCCTTCATGACTGCCTAACATAACTAATTATAAAATAACATTCGCTGCTGCAAAGCGAAATGTGAATTTTGATGCATGGATGTGCATATTGTTTGATATACACCGAAATGGTTAAACAGAACAATACCAATATTTGTGCGCAGTGAAACCATTTTACGTCTTGTATTGAGGCAGTCTGTCATACAGTAAGCAATTCCCCGCAGGACACGGAACCCAGACAAGAGGCCGTGCCGGGTCATTGTTGCCGTGCGAGCTAAGTGTTTGACAAGTCAGGGGGTTTGGCCCGATCAAGGTCCTGTTCTGCTTAGCGATGAGATACCACCATGATACGAACATGGGTCGGCATATTTTTACAAGATTAAAGAGGACATTTTTTGGAAAGAGAAATGCCAAGTAACACTCTTTTCAGATGAATCGAGCGACAGAGATCGCTTCTAAGATTGTTTTTTTTTCTGTTGCTTTTCCTACCAACGAACGGGGGAGCAAGGACGGCTTCTGGAGAACAGAGGGTGATTCAAGTGGCGGCTGCACGCAGTACTGACGCGGTACGTATGCCTGTGGTGTACAGCGTGGGCACTTGCGCGGGTACCAGTGGGGTACTTGCGTACAGTTACTGAGGACCTGTGCGGGGCTCAGCAGAGACTGAGCAGCGACGTTGAGATGCGGGAAAGAGGCTCGTCAACCGCGACATCCAGTGCGGTGATTGTGAAAGAGTGTGTTCGATAGGAGCTTGGTGTTAAAATTACCACCCTGCGTAGGCTGAATGGTGAATGGAGGAAACTGTGGTGCTGAGTGACCACAAAAACAGGTTAAATATCTTATATAAAACAAACCCTGACAGTATGGCTCTCCGGATTCGGTGGAACCAGAAACGCTCTGTCAGGGAGACCTGCATACAGAAAGAGTTTGCTCAATGCTCTTAGAAATCTGATCTGTTAAATGCTAACTGAAATGGCGCCCTACTTAGTTAAAATTCACAAGTGCTAAATGAAAGAATTTTCGTCCGCGTATGTAAAGGTCATGCATCTTCCTTGCGTCGATTTGTCTTTTTGTTTTCCTAATCAACTATACATTGTGAAACTTTAAACCTTGCTTTTTTTTTGAATGCAATAAAATATTCCATCATGATTATTAATTAAAAAATCATAATTCATTTAAAATGAAATATGGTAATCAACTTCTTCCCAGTTTTTTTTATCGTTTATATTGATTATTTCAGCATTGATCAGGTTATTGTCTTATAATCTTATAAAAATTTCAGTGAGTAATTGAAAATTTAGAAACTTTTAAATAGTCCAAAATCTTTAAAATACTGAGAAAATGGGGCTGGTAACTGTATATTCCGTAATGGGAATTTTTATTCCTTATTATACTTTCACATGTCTAATTCATCCTAAAATATAACAGCGATCAGAGTACGTTCGCAACTACTAGAACCGTTCGCTGCAAAGGGCTATCCATAAGCTCTTAAGATAAAAAGCAGTAATAGTTCGTTTGTGAAAGAATGTAGGAATCTTTCACGGCAATCTTGGCAGGATATTGTTAACATTCATTCAGTAAGAGGCATGTTCCGTTCCTGTTGACCCTAGACCTGCCCAAATCCCGTTGAGGGTCGCCCACGCCGCGCATGACCACGCCCTAAGCCGCACGCACTACGCGTAGTCTGCGACCTGTCCAAGGTCAGGACTACAGACAGCCATCAAGACAGGACACGGACAGAACTCTATCGGACTAAAGAAAGGCCAAGCGGTCAGTATAAATCTGATCTTAAATATAAGCAGGTTATCACATTCGTCACTTTCATTTATTTGAACGTGTAGAGATGATTTATTTACGAAAATTGCAATAGCAATAATAACAGGAACAAGAGCAGAATTGTGATACAGTTGTCTCAAAGAATGGTGTTAATAATGTAGTCTATATTAATAGTTTAACGGGATTGTTTCATGAGCACTATGTTATCGTGGTCAGTAAGCTAAGAATTTTGAACCTTGTGGTATTCAGTAGGAGGTTTAAGGGACGACCAGGAAGTTGCAAAGTAAATATAAAATTATTTGTTTATGAATCGTGTAGCTGGCTGATCTGTTATTACAGTATCATAATGTTCCACTCTTTTATATGCTAATGTCAAAAAATGATTTGAATTTCTCATCATGTACTAATATAGGAAATTAGTTGAAAAATATTTCTTAAGACTCCAGATATCATTTAAATTGTATCAAAATGGGTCTAAAATGATATTCCAGTGGCATCAAAAGCTTTGATAGCTGCTGGTAATCAAAATGGTGTATTAGTGATTTTATCCATCACGAAGTAATTTAGCTTGATTGCAGTAAGGATGGAGAGTACCTAACTCTTTAAAACAAACTTCACATCGACGTCTAAAATAAAGCCTCCACTGCAACTGGAGTTGTAACTATCGATGGTCACTGGCAACTGCAACTACGCGCGACAATCAGATATAGTCTTCTCAGCACTAGTGATGCATATCCTACGAACATTACAGAGCTGTGTGAACCTGACCTGAAGATGGCGGTAGAGTACGCCACCGAAAGTTCGTCTTTCACTAACACAATCTGGCAGCGAACTCGCGAAGATTAAATTTCTTTTCAGAGCTCTCTGTAATAGAGCAGACGTCACTGTATATAAAGCTCAGGGCCTCATGAGGTGTGATTTTAAGGATTCTTTTCTCTCTGCTCTTAGAAGTCCTAACAAGAATCACTATGCTCCTGGCTCCTTTGGATAGCATTCTGGTGACAGGACACTCCGAGTATGAATAATCAATGGAGGACAAAGACGTTACAGTGCTTCCTTGCAAACATAAAGCTTACAATACGATATACTGTGGTAGTATAAATGTATAGTATTCTAAATGAAGGCAATATCTGTGCTTTCCTTTCTTTTTTCTTATTGCTTTACGCCTCGTCGACGGCTAAGGTCATTAGAGGCGGGATGGGACTGGGGACAAGGAACGGGAAGGAATTCGGCCATGACCTTTTTGAAGGAAGCATCCCGGCATTCGCCTAGAGTGATTTGGGGAAACCATGTAAAACCCAAATCTGGATGCCCGGACGGGGATTCGAACCCGCGTCCTCCCGAATGTGAGGGCGGAACGTTAACCGTTCACCCACCACGATCGGCCATGTGCTTTCCTTCTTTGTTAAGTTATCAGATAGACAAATTCCTTACAAGTGTGCAACTACTATAAAGCTACAATAATTGTGTGTTTAACGTGCGTGTATTTGTGTCTTTCGTATCTGAGATGGACACAGTAATTATCTCAACATGTCTGCAACGTAGTGATAACTACCCAGAAATCGAAAACTGGCTCTTAGGAATAGAGAACAGAAATTATTCCTGTGAAACAGTAGGCGTTTTGGGCTCGGGTCCAAATGTCCCTGTTTAAACAATCGTTATCGTTTTTTTATGGATATACATCTAAGACACCAATCTCTGCTCTGTAATACATGTTTCAAGGAAAGCATAGTGCCGTTAATGTTCTTGCTAGCACACTGGCTTCAAGTCAGAAAAAATTCCGGTTGGAGAAAAACCTGGGGAACGGTGTTCATTAATAAGAAATAGTTCAAAAGAACGTCAAAAATGACGGTTAACACCTATGGCAGTTGTTGGAAATTCTTCTGGAAAAGATTCTGAGGAAAATCGAATAGCGACCATTTCCACTGATATTTTTCGTGACTTGAGTAAGATTGCTCTGGTTGAATTCACTGAGTATATGGCTACGATGTTTTTAAATACTTGTATTTTATTTTACATGACGGAAATTTTTATTGGTATGAAAAAGTTTCCAAGTAAAGTATAATTTAAAAAACGAAGAACCATTTTTTTTTTTTGATTGATGTATTTTATGATTTCCTGTGTTTCGTGTACGCTTTCCTGTTAATTTTTAATAAATTTCCTAGTTTCTTATCTTCGTTCAAAAAAAAAAAAAAAAAAAAATTGTAACCTGGTTTTAATAACTGCTACAGACAATAAGCGTGAACATAGAATGCTCTTATCCTTACAGGAGTTTCTGCTTCTAGCCGTCGTGAAAATTACTGTAAATTTAAACGAACGTTGCACTGTTGTTTTAATCTGCGCCTCGCATTATAATTTTATATTTTATTTTATTTTCGTTCAGTTCCACAAAAGACTGTTGCCTTTTAGCTGGCATCTCGATTACAATTAGTTTTAACAGTTTCAAAGGCAAATAAAATCTAATTCAACTATTCATTTGAAATTCACACTTCCTTTTAACAATATTAACGCAAATAGAGTCAATGCAGTTATTAATTTGAAATTTCCTGGTTAGCCAAGCAGCGCTTTGGTGGCGGCCAGTGTAACTAACAGTTCGGGTATCACCGGACTTGCCGAAGATTTCCGGGTTATCGAGTTGATGGCCAACCCCGACGTACAACGCATTTTGTTAAAGTGGATACCATTAATATTGTGTTTCCTCCTCATAATATACTAATTTACTGGAACCTTGCATAACACAATTCTTGGAATTAAATTTTAAGAAATGTTATTGTATCAACTTTGTACCATCAAAATAAGTTGAGCTCAGTTCCTCTATAGAAACTGTGAATATTTGCTTAGTACAAGAATAAAGCGTTGATCCAAGAAACAGATTTTTATTTGTACTTGCAACATGTTTCGTTTTGCAGACCAGTCAGAGATAAAATCGTAAGCATAGAACCGATGAATTAATTCACCGACTTGTGTATTATCAGTCACGCGAGGTGATTAGCAATCCAGTGATCAAGTTGTCATAACTAATTAGTTGAAGCCTTAAATATAGCATGTCGTGGAACTCCCTACATCTCTGTTAGTCTCTTCTTTGTGATCGCAGTCCTGAAATTAATACGAGAGTCCGCCAGTTGACTGGCCATCTGATGGTATCGGGCTGCGGACGTCTCAATGGAAGACAGTGGCCGTGGGCGTCCATTTTGTCCCCTAACTCGTTTGTCAGGCGAATGAGTGTCTCACTTTAGTTCAGAAGCGTCCAGCCTAAAGGTGGGAATTATGGATCATCTAATTTGTTGTCACTGAAATATTAGTTTTTCCTAGCAGCAGTAAAAAATTCCGATATACCCCGCAGATCGATTTTGTGGCTTATGACTATTTGTTTTGAAAATTTGGCACAACAATGTTAAAATTAATGCATAGTTTGGGCGACCGCGTATCTCGGGTGGTAGAGCGGACGACCGGGGCTCGATTCCAGACGAAACCGAAGATTTTTCCTGGAAGCTGAACGTCCGGAATTCACCCTGCTATCAAATGAGTATCGTGGGGAAAACTCCGCGGGAAGGTAAAGAAAAAGAGCCGGACCGTGTCACTGACCACGACACGTTCACTCTAGTGCCCATGGTCAGGAAATAGGAATGCGGAGCTCAACCTCCGCTAATCCTACGGGAATACGGCTTGAAAGCTGTGAAAACCCCCTGCCTTTACCTTTTTTATGCGTAGTTTTAAGTTCAGTTATATTGTAAACATGTTTCTCTTACAGACCCTGGTGACATTCGTACATCGGAGCTTAGTTCAGTGAAAGCAAAAATTAACATGTAAACTGCTACTCCACAAACGAGATCGTATTCTATTTGTATCTTTCTGGTAACAATTCACCAAAATTCATCATAAACATCAACTGAAACTTCAAGAACTTATAATATCTTCGTTAATGTCGAGAAAGCAATAGACGAGAGAAAACTTCCGATAAGGAACGGTAGTGAAATCGGTCATCGTCTTTGAAGAAACCATGTCAACATTCGTCAGGATGTGAATTCGAACTAACGTTCCCCCACCTTCCATGCCAGAACTCCACCACTCAGTCATCTGGCATGTGGATTAAATAAGTCTTTTTGGAATACACCGAAGTAGAAAATGTAAATGGATATAAGAGAAGTCTGATTTCGGGTAACAAACGATCAGTTTAATAAAGAAATGCAGCAATTGCTATGTTTTATTATCATTTGGAGGCTGAAATTATTGAAGAACAAATGTAAATTATTCTCTTCCAATCAAATGTCACCTCATTGGTCATGTAATGTGCCTGTTTCTAAGAGCAGAAACTCTCCATACTCATAATGACTGCAAATGAATAAGAGGATGGTCTAATAGATGTTGTCCAGGGCCCTTGGATATGGCCTAAAGAGGTATGAATTTGAAGTTATTAATGGCAATTGTAAATCAGTGGTGACCAGAGGAAATTTACTTCAAAGGACTCGACGAAATAATAACTAAAATTTTATTTAATCTATCCTGCAGTCACCGTATTTTCGAGGAATTCATAAATTATTGAAATACGTATAATATGAATTTTCTATGCTATTCAAATCTTTTTCTAACATTTTCACACAGATTTTGCTTTAAGAATGTACGCAACATGATTTATAAGGAGGGTTGGAGCTTCAACTACGGTCTCCTTCATTGCGCCTACCCCCACATTAAATACACTATTTCGCCTTGTTTTGAGTCGATGTTGATATCCACAATTTCTCACCAAATTTCCTGTCCTCTTTATTTTCATGAGCTTCGTGATGCATAAACGGCGAGTATTGAGAGCAGGAACACGGTTATTATCAAGGAACGTTAATCATGAGAGACTTATATCGGTTTTGACTGGCTGAGATCCATAACAATACTTTAAAGGTTACCAGTTACTCAGATCAGTGATATCGCCTTAGTTTTTACAACCGTCGGACAACCATATCTCAACAGCTCTTGGGAACTTCTGAGCTGACTTTATTTTCCCAGAAAAAAATTAGTAGGGTGACGAAGAGTCTGCGGTGATTCATTTGACCTCAACCGTCATCGAAAAACCACAGCGAAGAACTTATATCCAGGTGGGAAATGTCGTATGCAGTAATAGCTGTTACCTGCAACTTCGTACGCTTAGACTTAGAAGTTTATTGCTATGTTTAGATATAGAGTAAGTTACTTAAAAGTGTCCCAAAAAGCACAAAGTCAGAATGATATGACGGAGAACCCGTCACCATACCATTTTACTTAAGGGGGGAGGGGGGTTAACCGTGGGATAGTATCTACTGCAGTTCCTCCGACAGATAATTGTTTGTGGTGTAAAATTTTGTCACTTTCTGGGGATATCGTAGTCAAAACCATTTCGTTGCTCTTTGCTAAGATATAAAGCTTTTGGGGAGCGAAACCTGTAAGCTGACAATTTATACACAAAATAATAGTCTGGCGCAGCGCAAATTCACATCTATATAAAATTGTGTCTGTACATGAACCGATCATATACAAACTGACTGTGAGTGAAACAAAGCCCGAGTGACCGACATAACATTACATAGCATTACACACGTTATCCTTCTATCTGTCACCGTTCGTTTAGTTTTCAAAATTTCATGAAAAAGCATGTTATTTATCCCAAAAAAGTATCCCATGTCCTTCCTAATGAAACACAGTATTTCCTTGTCAAATTTCATCAAGACCGGTTTAGCTGTTTATTCATGAAACGTAACAAACGGAGAAAGTTACTTTCGGATTTATAATATTACTGCAAATAAAGTGAAGCTGTTTTCGCTAAGCGAATGGAGAAAATCGTATGTATCACTCTCCGATTGTTACGTTAAAATCATCATCTACCATTGATTCGTCACAAATTAATTGGTCAAAATTTCCCTTTTTTTAGCGATACATTTCCTACGATTGAAGCAGCAATATAGTTTGTAACAATTCAGAAACATGTCGTACAGTATATTGAAACGTAAAAATTGTCACTTCCTTACCGATAGGAACTGAGAATTTTGTTTTAAACAGCCAACGATATAAGTGTTACGGCTACAGCTGATATGTGTAGATCAGCCGTTGAGGAACGTGAGAGCCGTATTGGAGCCGACAATAATTGCAGTGCATGCCACACACCTCGCATGGTAATCACTCACTTGCCAGTCCAAGTGCCACTAATCTCACTTTAAAGGCTAGCCCATAAAACAAAGTACCCCGGAAATAACACCATTTGCATGCGAGTAACCGATCCGACTGTCGCGGCAAGAACCATCGCTGTAGAACTGTGAGGCTAATCGCATTAACACCTGCGACCGACCGCCGCGCTTACGTTGACGCGGATACGACGCGATCGCACACACATCGTAAATCTCGAACTGGGCGAGGCGCTACCGATTCGCTAAATACGCCGGTGTTGTTTACGGGGAACGCGAAGGACGGCAGATCCTGGTCGAGAAAACCCAGTTCCGGTCGGTCGCCTTATGCGGGTGACTGGACGCGAGGCACCTGCCGGAAGAGCGACTTACCTCACCCGCGGAGATATTCGCGAGTCGGCGCTGTTAACAGTACTGCAAATATGGGGAATTCTAGCAGTGTGACCAGCTATGGTGGATGTTTCCGATGCATCACGCCAACTTGACAACAAGAATGGTTTCTGCTGAGCTGAGTCACTGGAATGTTCACTCATTCGTTGGATGTGGAACTTCCACGTCTCTTCATTAGTAAGGGAAATGTAATAAGTCACTGTTCAAAAAATTGTAAGAAAGTATATAATTCACTTCTGTCATAACTCATTTTTTTCGCAACTGTTTATAATACAAAAAATAAAAGCTAAGCATGGTTCTCATTGCACACCTAGCTGAGCCAGAGGTGATGCTCGGATTATATCCCCGCCGGTGCAGGAACATTTGGATCTCCAGTCAGACTCCTCAGCCACTAAACCACCAGACCGCTTCTCCTAAATAAATGCTTACTACAAAAAACATCTGGAACGGGAGAGAAACCTGATGTGCATAAAGTAAAGACATCGCCACGAATAAAATTTCCGATGTCTACGGTTTCCATTCACTCTGTTCTGAAACCCGTTTGTTTGTTTGTTGTCCTAAAAAACACTGTATCGTCTGCCTAAGCTGCGAAAACGCGAAGACTGCTATAAACGCGGTTGTATTGTATGTTACTATTTCCTAATGCTTTCCTGTCTACCGAAATGGGCTAAAAGAGATCTAGATGCAGAAATAACGTTATAAACAGCCTTTAGAGAAGGTGTTCCCCAAGTATTTCCTACCACGTCCCAATTCCGTACCCTTTCCGCGAAAACTAAAGTTGACACGCCCCTTCCTCTTCACAATATTATTATTAAAAAGGTAAATGCCTACTTCTCAATACTAATAAGGGAGCGTCCATTAACTATGTCAGTTCACAATAAGGAGGAGGCGTCCGGCAAAATCTCACCAAAGAGGAAAAGGGGAGCGGCAATAAAAAAACTCACGTCAATTCTTATTTCAAAATCTGCCGGACTGAGCTAAAAAAAAGTCACCACCTCTTCAAACATAAACTCACGTGTTGGGGGAGGGGGAGTCCCACTAGAGGAGGAAATTATTAGAAATAAACCACACGTAATTAATGGCCGCTCTCTAATGAAACCTCAGAGGAATCTCATTAAGCAAGTGATGTGCTGTAGGAGACACACTACTCCCGTCGATGTAGAGCTATGGTGTCCAAGTATCTGTACTTTCGATGTTTTATGCAGAACACGAACAAGACACTAAACTTAAGAAATAAATCGAAGTCGTCGACACCTTCAGAAACACTTGCTGTGGAGAAGTAACATCCTCAATGGTTGTCTTAAAAACTGACAAGTCAATAATCAATAAAATTAATACTTTGCTTATTTCAAAACTAATTTCACGTTTTATAATTTTTTTTTTAGTTTAATTCTTGTAGAAAGTTCGTAAATAATTCCTGAACATTCGTAATTTTGTGCAATGGAAAAACTGAAATTAGATGCTGGGCGGGTGAGCAGTTTTAATTAAATCTAAAATAATATTTGTTTTTGAGAATAATCTCGGATCCTCCTGGACGAGATGTTTCATTCTATTTGATACGTTTTGCTTGAGCGGCATTTGAAAGGTTATCGATTAAAAAACATATGAGACAACAGCTATATTATGTAGAAAGATGAAACTGAATCCATAACACGTTATTTTTTCAAGAAGCGAAAGCCTTCAAAGTTAATACCTAAAAATAAGCATCCATCATCAATATTGTCATTACTGTTTTAATCTTGACTTCATTTTCTTATCGCTTTTATATTGCTGTAATCTGTGACACGCGTGTTGAATACCACGAAAAGAATATGTGGACTTCTTTTTTAAAAAATAAAAATTCATTGCACAAGTCGAAGTGCGGTAGCGGTCTCCACATTTCATAATTATTTAACTCTGCTTCAAAAGCTATAACCAATGCCGTGCGAGCAGAACTGGTTCCTGCATGAGATCTGGTGCTCATTAAGTCGCCCGCTGCCGACCAATAGCAAGACGGTGTGCTTGGTGGCGACGAATCATATTGACACACGTAGAACCAGCTTCATGCACTACATTAAAAACAATCTCTGCCAATAAAAAGTCCTATGTAGTTTTAAACTAGAATATAGCAACTACATTTCATAACTTACTTCTGTAAACAAAATAATAGATTTCCTGAAAGATATAAATTTTCCAGAGTATTCGGGTAAGTTTATTTGAATTAAACAAAAAATTAAACGAAAAATGTAGATTAATATCGAAATATATTACATTGTTGATTTATAAGCACACACTGTTAGAGTGAATGTCAAACGTTTGAGAAAAAAGCACTGGAAATATGTAGACCTACCAGGATGAAAATAAGGCGGAACAGAGTTAATCTTCTTTTATTTTTTTACTTATGGCTATACGCCTCGTCGAAGTCGAGGTCATTAGAGGCGGGGTGGAACTGGGACAATGAAAGGGAAGGAATTCGGCCATGGCCTTTTGAAGTAAGCATCCCGGCATTCGCCTGGAGTGATTTCGGGAAATTATGGAAACCCTAATCTGGATGCCCGGACGGGGATCCGAACCGGCGCGGCGTCCGACCGATAGCGAGGCCAGAGCGTTAACCATTCACCCTCCATGCTCGGTATCTTCCAATATATAAAAATTGATGTCGACACCGTTTGACCGTTTACCAAAAAATTGCCACTTACATCTATTTGTTCATGTAGAAAGTTTATGGCCAAAATTTTTTTAAAAAACACCTCCTCTCCCTCTTTACAACTCTTAATTTTTATAAAAAACCGCATTTTTTATCCGATACGTATACTTTAAAATAAAAATACTGTCAACATTTGGTTTGCATAAAACCAGCCCCTCCCCCCAATAATTTTTATCAATGTTCTTTGTACAAAGCTACAGTCGACACTATTTGACTGATCCAAATGAAAGTTGACAGATACATGTATTTTTTAATTGAGAAGGTTTCTGATCAAAAAGATGAAAAAAAAACCCTTCCCCTTTACAATCCTTACTTTTTATACAAACCCACTTTTACTATCCGATTTCGATGTAACCTTGCACATGTATATTTTAAAATAGAAAAATACTGTACAAAATTGATTTGCAAAAACCGAATCCCGCTTCCTCTATCAACACCCTTAATCTTTGTCAATGTGCTTTATAAAACTACAGTCGACACAGTTTGACCAAGCACCATGAAAGTTGGCACGTATACGTGTTTTATAATAGAGAAGGTATAAAACAAAATTATAAAAACCATCCCCTCGTCCCCTTCACACCCCATAATTTTCATACAAGCCCACATTTTTTTATTCGATTTCGATGGTACTTTGCACACGTATACTTTAAAACAAAGAGAAAAATACTGTCCACGTTACTTTTACAGCTCTTCCCTCTTTTCACCCCATTAATTATTGTCAACATTCTTCATATAAATCTACACAAACCTAATTACAAAAACCTAATTACTCTCACACTTTATTCCCCCTTAATTTTATCCAATGTTCTTTGTACATACCCATAGTTTTTATCCGATATCGATGGAACCTTGCACATGTATACTTTAAATCAAACAGAAGAATACTGTCCACATTTGGTTAACTAAAACTGAATGCCTTCAACTCTTTACCCACATCCCTTTCAATTTCCAATGTTCTTCATAGAAACCCGCAGGTTTAAATCCTGTCAAAATCAATACAGCTGTTTTATGGTATGCTGGAATCTTAATAAAATAAATGTGTCCTAATGTCAGATTTTAAATTGTTCCCCCAGACTTACTAAAAAATCAGTATTTTCTGTGTGATGCCGGAAACAGATATATTCAAAATACAGATTTATGTATGTGGTATTAATTAATGCGCGGGTAGTACATGCGTTGATTGTCGATCTGCAACTTTAACAGATATTGTGATTAAGTTTAAATGCCGCCTGGACCAAAATGTAAACTGACATTAAGTATCACAACATCCAATTTACCCCGTTCTTGGAATTGTTCGGGTTTATCAATGTTAATTTTACTTCTGGAAAGTGCTGGTGCCAAGTCAATGAAACTTGGTACAAAAAATTCACATCGGAAATATAAAAATAGAGTACGGGTAAGTCAGTCCCGATTAGAACGGGCAACGGCGGATACTCTGCTAGTATTATATATTCGAAAACGAGAGAACAGCCATCACAAGTCTGTTCTAGGACGAATAATTACGGTTCTTTTAACCTTGTTTTATGCATCCGTAGAGCTCCGGGAGACCTCAGTTCCAAGGGTAGCATACTGCAGTTACACTTTTCTTTTCGCCATAAATATGCATTTTTAGAAGGAAAAACCACAAAGATATGCATATACCTTATGTGTTTGGTTCAGCTTAGTTGTATTCCGGTGAGTTTGGGATACTTTGGCTTCCGGGAAGGTGTTTACGTCAAAGTAAGGGGCTGCAGGATAGCATAGATCAGGTGAAATCAGAAAGGTATTGCTAAAAAAAAAAAAAGCCGGTTCTTCTTTCGACCTACTTCGAATCACCACCCTCGTAGCCAAATTTATCATATTTTATTCGCGTGAGTCGTCAATCATCAGATAAGATCTTTTTAAGTTATATTTTCCTCACATGATTGATACAGATTAATTGAGACAACACAATAAGTAAAATTAGACAATATTTGTATCGCCTAGTACGCAAAAAACATTGGTAATATAATATTTACGATTCCAAGTAAAAATCAAGATTAACATCTTTAATTTCTAGGTGTTTTGACGATTATTACTGCCATGAAATGTGTTGCCCTGGTTACATTTATAAATAGCTGCGTGTTATAATTTTAGTGGGGAGGAAATCTGCAACATATTTAATTCTGTTAGCACAAAAATTAATATTTCCGTTCTCCATCACCATTTTACGATTTTGATGTATTCAGGTTAGTTAGGCTTGATTTACACGTAAGATAAATGGATCACTGCCAAGGCAATATGTTCTGGTGCCGAGGATATTAAGTGCGTTTTACTATCTGATGGTAAGGTACCTTGAAAACGAGGTGAATGTGTCCTTACGTCACTCCAAGAGAGAGTACCATACTGTTACAACTCCTGCATCCTTAACGCATAGGACAGTCACATAAAACGACTCCGCGCGAATATTTTCATTTCCTGCGACTGTGAGCGACCCGTGCTTCTGAACTAAAGCTTTTGCGCGATATAGCTTGTATCTTTTGTATTTTTATATGTCAATTCTAAGGTAGTTTTAATGCACGTTGCCAAAATTGCTAGGTGTATGTTCTGTGTAAAGTGTTTTAAGCAGCTTGTCTACCCCAGAGCGCTGAACAATGGTTGTTTCTCCCGATTTTTTTATAACTAATGTAATCATGATATAAATAATTAGATTTATTCTCAGTTTCGTTTGTTCAAAAGGGAATTGCCAAGAACGATGTGTAGGATGAACAACCCCCAGGTAGAATAAATGAAAAAAAAATCCTAATTCTTCTAATATCCATAACGACACCATATTAAAAAAGGAAATATTTCATCGACATTTAATAATATGATACGCCTGAATTGATAATGGAAATATTCTATTTTGTTTCCAACTTTTTATGTCAAAAAGTGGAGGATGACATTCCTAAAAGTTTGTCCTACGGTCAACTGCCAGGAGATAGTAGAAGAAAATTATCGTCGTTGGTAGATCCATTTCAAGTATTAGTTCTCTCCTTGGCTCTTGCGCTGGGGGAAAAAAAGATCGCATTTTGAGATAACGGTGAAACCTAGTTTCTGAATGTATATTTAGTTACAATTTCTACCCCATTTCACTGTCAGGGTCAAGAAGTTTTTAAGTATTCCCACACTGACCGAAGTAAAATTTTACTTGCAAAAAATGCGAACTAAACGGTCGATCGTCTCTGGCGTTCTCTTTTCAGCATGTTCGGAGTTGAATGTTGCTCGGGAGTTTTTTTTCCCTCCCTTTAATATTTGACAGTCCAAAGAATCGCAATGGAAAGGAAAGGTCTTTTTTCTAATATATATACCAAACTCATAAATGTTGAGGCGTTTCTCCTTGGCTAGCGGATTACATTTAGCATTTGTCAAAACCATATCGTAATTCATGTTATTTATTGATATTTAAAATATGCCTATATAAGACCTGTTCACACCTGTTTAAGAGAATACAAGATCATCACCGCTATAATTTACGATACCACCGTATTTCTGACGATGCAGATCCGTGAATATATTTACGATTTCTTGTCATCATTTGTTAGGATAATCTGTACTGAATTTAATCACACAACATTCCCAAGCCACCTCATTGTAATAAATACTATACTCTCTCCCTGGCGTGACTTCTTCAATAGGCGCTCTGCAACATCTATTTCTATCTTGCAATAAACACAATTTTTATTTTCCGTTATAGATATCCAAGGTGAGAAAAAGTTCTTTTTATAGTATAATAACCTTTGGGGTCTGCTGGATCAGAAGTTAAGGCATCTGACTGGAGATCGAAAGGTTCCCGGTTCGTATCCCCGTCTCGGCGGGGATTTTCATGAGACTTTGAGCTGACCTTACCCTCTGGCACAGCTTACTGTATCGAGTTAAACTGTAGGTCCCCTCTAGCGATAACAACCCTGGTGGTACATATCCGAAGCAAACTCAAGCAAAACAAAAGGCTTAACGTAGTACTAGTTGGCCCAAACATAAATACGAACATACAATACAATAATCTGAGAATGCATACCTGCAGCTATTTAGTAAATATAAATACAAATAGAACATTAGTTGATGGTAGTAAGTTGTTATTAAGTAAAGCTTATAATGTTTAAAATGATGTAATTTGTCACATATTTCTTAGTTTGCTGTAACAGCGATACATTTTGTCAGAGAGTATAAGAAAGCATCTACATTGACTGAATATAAATAAACAAGAAGTAACTGATGATTAATATCTTAAATTAAACACAATACATAGTATTTTTATTCAGTGTTAGGGCATTCATTAACTAATTAGAATTGTAATTAATTAATGACCACAACCTTAATTTTGCAGTAACATTTCAGGCAGCAGTTAGTTACGTCAGTGTTACGGGCAGGGTTAAAGGATTAATAAGCTTAGTTATTTATTGACAGAGGATTAGATTCTGTCTATATTTCAGTATATATTTTAAGCAAATATTTGTTTAATCATTATGGATGATCGGTTGCACATAACGTTTTCTCAGCAACGAGTGAAAAATGTTTCAATTAGAGCGCAGTTCATCAAGGTAGCTTTGGAAATAATAATAATAAATAAAAACTGTGAAGATAATATAACTTGAAGTTACGATTTCAATGTATCACAGCGAGTCATTTTAATTTAGAAGATAACCACTTGTGCGAATAAATATAAATGTGAACGACACCAGAATGGTTAATCTAATTTATCGATACGTGAGATGATTCACTCGAGCTTATTGGGAGAGATAATAGAATAACAGTCTCTTACCCGCGTGATTTGAGGACTTAGATATATGCTGTCATACGAGATTTTTCTCCATATTTTGAATGGAAAAGTCTTTGTAGAGAAATATTGATATCACGGAAATTTAAAGAATTCAAACAACTGATCGTGAGCAGTAATTCCATTAAACGACTTGTTTAAAAATAGCGTTCAAATATAACCGGCAGAAGCAGGGACAAATCGATTTGTTTCGATGGCAAATAGCAAAGGATGTACGACCGAGCATTGTGGGTGAGCGGTAACGCTCTGGCCTCACATTCGGGAGGACGCGGGTTCGAATGCCCGTCCGGCTGTCAAGATTTGAGTTTTACATGGTTTCCCCAAATCACTCCAAAGGGCCATGGCAGAATTCATTCCGTTCTTTGTCCCTCCGTTCTTTCCTACACAGCTTTTTGACGTTATGATTTTTAGAGCCGGGGAAAGTTTGGAGGCAAGGTGGGGAAGCAATTCGGCCATGATGCTTTGAAAGAACCAACCCGACATTCTCCTTGAGAGAAAACCTAAATTTTGATGGCCAACCCGGGAATTCGAACCCACATCCTCCCGATTGCCAGCCCCTGATATTAACCTTTCTTCTCTTTCTTAATTAGGACGCTTAGCACCTAATATTTCTTCTTGTGCTCAATATATAAATACCGTAAGTATTTTACAGATTTTAAAGCTACCATACGTAACTATTATCACAAGATTTTGTGAAAATTGCATTTTGTATTCGTAGATTTTTTTGCAAGTTAAATATTTCCGTTAGTTATTACTTTCGGGGTGGTTATTGCTAATATTTTTAAAACATGAATAGTTTCGTACCTTTTAACCATGATAATGTCACATAATTTGAAGTAAGTGATCATGGTAAGGATCCGTACTTTAATTACTGAGCTATTTAGATTACATTTCCATTGAATTTACTCAATCCGGTAATAACACGCTTTTTGCAGTAAAAGAGAAAATTCACAATTTCCACGATTAATTTCATGCAGTTTATCACCCTGTACAGGAAGAGAAACATTGGCTACAGTGATATGAAGAGCCAACGGATAAAACGTGTGAAGCCCAATTTTTAGGAAAGAAATGAATTTATGATGTATTGTTGTGGCTATTATTAAAACTACGTACTAGTCCAATTTTAATTTCAAACATATAATTAGTTTAACGTATATTTTTACTCGAAAATTTTGCATAAATTGGTAATATTTCGTATTATTTTGTTAATAGGCACAATATGGAAAGACAATATCTAGCTGAAATAATAAATGAAAACAAGTAGAAAATTACTGCGGGAGAGTTCCATCTGAGCGATTTTGTATTCTATAACTTTTATCGACAGAACGATTTACAAACAGTACAAACAATCGTAATAAAGAAGTAAAGATTTTAAAGTTTCATTTGAGATTGTTCGTTACTTATAAATTAGGACCTAATTTCAAGCTGTGTCTGTTACGGGATTATGGGCCAGAAATTCTTCCTGCCTGAGGAAAATTTTCGGTCTAGCAGGGAGAGAAAAGATGTAGAGGTCCATAGCAATACCATTAGCAAAGGATTAACTCTTCACCTGCTCCTGTAGTTTATAGGGTGATTTTAACTTCGCTGTATTTAAATGTATAATAAATTTATGCCCTTATAGAAGAGCAATGAAGGAATTCATGAAAAGTTATTTTGACAGGGATTTTTGCGATTAATTTGTGCATGTGTTGGCAGGGATGTATGTCAGTGAATTGGTGGATTGGGTGACTAGTTACATTTCTCAAAATTTCTTGAAAGATTATTGCAAGCAAACATATACGCCCGTAGGTTGACCTGCGTTAAGTACCCCGTGATGTTATCTTTTTTTGTTTTATTTGTGGATTTACGTCTGTAGAGACGGGAAATGACTGGGAAGGAATTCGACCATGACCTTTTGGAGAAACCATCCCGGTATCGCCTGGAGTGATTTGGGGAAGCAATACAAAACCCAAATCTGGATGCCCGGAAGGGGATTGGAAACCACGTCCTCCCGAATGCGTTCAGTTATCCAGCACGTCGGAAGGATTGTGGTTTCTGTTATAATTTCTCATAGAGCTCTATTTATAAATGGAGAGATTTTGTAAGAAGATCCTGAGTGTGGAGACCGGTGTCGTAACAAAGTCTACAAATGCCTTGCTGTGTTTCCCCTGCCTACGGATAGCAGCCATATCTATTCAAGTCATGCGTCTGGACGCCACTGCTAGTTCCACAATTATGCTCCTTTGTGAGCTCTAACGACACGTTTTCTGTCGATTAACCTGGCTCCCGGAATGAATATTTATTCCTGAGGTTATTAACCAATTGACGTCTTAAGCCTGTCGCTCGCCGTCAGTTCAGAATCCGGTTCGAGATTCCCAGGAAAAAAGTTACCAGAACGCTAATGCATATTTCGGGATAAACATTAGCAGTTGAGGCACGCAGCATCCGGGTGATACTTGATCTGATTAATATAAGCCTGTCGTTTCACTTAACCGGGGTCTGTGTCACCGTAATAAATTGAAACCGGATTTTTAGATGTTTTATATGACCGAAAAGAAATGCTTCTTTGAGTCAGGCTTTTGGTAGTGTATAATAATATGTGTATAAGGATTTTCCTTCATAAACAAAGGTTATCTCTGTAAATTAATTAACCACTATACATACTCATTGGATAATAGAAATCCTGCTCTACGTCCTCATATTTCTCTTGCACCAATTTTCATTTGGGTTTCTTGCGCTTCCTGCTAATTTCACTCGTAGATTATCACTATTTCTTACTTAATCACCTTGAGAATATTTTTGCGTTCTCCTCTACAACAGAATACATTACTCCATGATTAAAATTTGGCCCGTTTCTTTTTCAGTAACCAATGTTTATTTACACTCTGTAATTAGATGACTGTTCAAGTATGTACTACTATATTTCAGCTGAATTTCCTTCCCAGTTTTTTTTTACCCATATCTACATTCTCCAGCAACTTATATTGAAATACGATTATTCTAATTTTCTGTTATACTTATATTAACCAGGTACGTCACTATTTTTTTTTCCTGGAAATAAAATTCTTCAATATATCCTTCTTTTTCCTCTCCTACTGCTGCTTAACAACAGCCGCTGATCATGAGCTTCCTTTCTCAAATACGAGGCGCGTCCAGAAAGTAAGTTCCGTTTCAATTTATCTCCGCTGCAGCGCTGCGATTGCAATTCCGCACATGTGCTGTAGACGATGTGTATCAAGGGGAAGAACGTCCGCCATTTGGAGATCGCTGTCAGTTACGTACGCTTTGTTGTGCTTGTTTGAAATGTCGGCGTTGATTGAAAATCCCGCCGCCTGTGAAATCAGGTCTGTGATTCGGTTTCTGAATGCGAGGAAAGTGAAACCAAGTGAAATTTATCGGCAAATTTGCGATGTTTACGTACCAAATGCGATGAGTGATTCGATGGTGAGAAGATGTGTCCGACAGTTCAATGGCGGGCGTAGTGATGTGCACGATGAAGAAAGAAGTGGGCGTCCACCTTTGGTTACAGAAGAACTGGCAAGACTTTCATCTGTTCTTACATCTCAAGTCTTTCCTTTGCGGTCATCACTTCACCAATGACGACGAGCTGAAAGAAACTGTTTCCAAGTGGTTGAAGACACAGGCGGCAGATTTCTATGAAGAAGGTATACAAAACCTGGTGCCACACTATGACAAATGCCTGCAAAATTTCGGCAGTTATGTGGAAAAGTAGTTTAAGAGTTGTAGAATTTTGTGCAATAAAAATTTCTTCTGTATCTGTGTACAATTTCATTTTATTACCAAACGGAACTTACTTTCTGGACGCGCCTCGTATAACTGGCTATCCGATTTCATTATACATAATTATTCCATTTTATTACCATATTCTTTCAAAATGCGCATGAATATTTTAGTTCATGTGTTTTGCACACGTTTAGCGTAGGCTTTCATCGTTATAATTCTTCGACTAAACTGTTCATAGCAATTCACAGGATAAATCCCACATCAGTAAATCCGTTGGTAGCTCTCGTGTTTATTCTCCATACCATATACTTCCTTCTATTTTACCTCAGCAATTCCACCAATATATGGTTGAAGTCGGTCTTTTTCTCTTTAAATTTTTTAACCTATCAGATTTGTTCACACTTATAACATTTAACGCCCCGACTCGTTTGATAGTTTCGCTTATTTTCTTTCTAACAGTCCAGGGATACAACAGATCAACTATAGTATTCTAACTACGTAATATTTTGCCCAGGGAGAAATCACCATAATTTAATCTATGAGCATTGTACTTACTGGTCAGAACCAGCAGATGCTGTATACAACCAGTGCATTCTGCATCAATGGCAGTTGCACCCAGGGTCAGGAGTCATTTTAAATCTCAAGGGAAAGAAGGTGCTCGTTTTCAATTTTCATTCCTCTTATCTGTTATTAGAAGGTCATTAGCTAGTAGTTAATGATTCCTTATACCAGGGGCCGTTCAGTCCCCAGAGCCTCACAAGTGAAAACAGGGTGAATTACTCGAAGGAGAAGGTGACATTTGGTTGGGAGAGGCTAAAATTTGTGTTGCCAAATCTTTCACCTTCCGAATCGACTACAACAGTTATACAGTACGTGCAATTAACACAGAGCTGCAAGTCGGGCTCTATGCAGGATGATAGGCCCCTATACTATATGAACATCCGCAAAAGGTTGCGATGCGCCTGTCCACATTTAAAAAGAAAAAAAAAATGTTTGCTGGATTCGTAAGATTGGCTCCGGACTGAAGATTACTATTTCAGGCAATATTCCTAAAGCATAACACTGGTTTGAATGCGAATCTATTTGCCCTACAGTCATCCGCTCAATTCTTTCCATCTATTGGTTGACTTACCATCATCCTCAATGCATAGCCGAGGATAATATTAAATACAGTTAAAGGAACATTACTAATTTAACTGTTCACAGCGATCTCTACTTCCACAACACTAAAAATTTCCATATCACTTATGCTTAGATTGACGCCTAAATGTGCAAAATATATGGTTTTAGACATTCGGGTTCCTGAGAAGATATGATATAACCAGAGAAAGGTATGACGTCTGATGGTAAGACACAGGACTGGAGTAGAAATGTATCATGTTAGAAACCGATATCTTCTTTCTTCGTGTTAATCAGGCTAAGTCGCTCCGTGGCTTAGATTCTACTTAAAACTGTTGCTCCTATTTACGCGATTGGCTTACTGATTTACGTGGACACGACATATGCGGACTGTACAACAAATTAAAATTTTGTCACTTTAATGTACTAATTCAGCTGACTTAAAAATTTTTTTTTAAAAAATCAGGTTGCATACCACTACAACAGTTTACAATAGTTTGTAACAATTGCCGTATGACCTCCTTTGTGGGGTATCCCTAACAAACATTCAAAAGATACGCTTCTACTTCAAGACAGATGTTTTTTTAGTTTCAATCATAAATTAAACATATACCGCAAAAATTAGAACACAGTTTGTCGACAAAACAAGGAAAATTTTTGCTTAATTAGATTTGTGTTGTTGTCCTTTCTGTGCGTGGCCTTCCACAGTCGACGACCCTGGATCGAGACCCGCCCCGTGTCTGTGTCCTCCAAACTACATGTCTGCTCGACCAATTGAAGGCACTGACAGGAAGTATATATTCATCCGTTGTAACTATACCATATTTAACAACTAGGTAGATATATTTTATTTTAAGGGTGGCTTTATAAAAAAAAGTGTATGAAAACTGAATTTCCCAAATCCTTCATTTCTATTGATTAATTGTACATGGTAGATGCAAACAACAAAAATGTGTCTACTTATCCTATAAACTGCCATTTTCCATTTTTATTCATTTTTTGTGTGGCTCTGCACACATTATTACGAATCGCTTTGGACGTTGTTGAAATATTTGTTTGTAACAAGTTTCATTCTAATTTGATTGTTTTACCATTCAGAATGATCCCAGTTTACCCTCTGCATGACATGAACCATCCAATAATGAGAACCTTTCCCCTTTTTACATCTAACAATATCTTTTGCATATCAATTGTGGTAGCAGATGCGAAATTTGATTGCCACAAATTTTTTATTTCTTAAATGTTTTCATTCGCAAATCTCTAACGATGTAATCATGAATTATGGGGTTCATTTTCTACGTGATTTTCGTTAGCCGTAGTTTTGACATTTAATTCAAGCTGAAAATTGTCGCGTCATTTAGATGCGGCATTAAAAGCGCCTCGGAATTATTTAATGCATTTTAGACATCTAAATCACGGCGTATAACTTATAAGAATCTGACACTCGTAATTTTCCCAAAGTTTTTCAGAAAAATGAAAATGAAGAAGTTAATTGAAACTATTCTTGTACAGTACAAAGTGACAGTTCCGATTATTCTTCTGCGGAAATTTAAATTACTTGGATCTCCCTCAAATGAAATAATCCCATCAAGAATTTTGCTGAAACATTTTGGACATTTACCATCCTTAGAGCCTAATATATGAACTGGTAAGAGTGATTTCAATCTTTCACGTCTCATTTTTCATCTTCATATACGCAAATGGTAACCCTTATAAAAATATATATATATTAGCTAACCAGTTTTACCGGGGAAGCGGGTTTGTGATCTTAAAAGAAATGGGTGGTAACGGAAGGCCGTATACAAAACATCCGTTAGATGTTCCCTTTGACTAATTAATTTCTAAATTTTCCAGAGCATCATCTTCCAAGCCTAAAAATCTTTCGACTACAGAGAGAGGTGAGATTAGTTATAATGAATCTTGCTGGTCTTAGGGAGGTATGTGTACATCTTGAACCACGGGAGGAACACTGATTATTTATCTTGAAGTGATAATGTGACAAGGAATGTCCTTTCTTTTGAGATTCCTTGGAATCTCGATGAAATTATCTTATTGTATGAAGTCTTCTAGAACAGAAACCATTGACATTAAGATAAATGCTTCTCCCCACAGTGTTGATGAATCCTGAATGTGTTGTAATTAAAGAAGAAACTTTTTTGTTTCTGATTTATTACGCCTCTTTTACATCGAGATGTGACGAGAAAATACTTGGGGCAAGGTATGGGAAGGAATTTGACCATGGCTCTTTGAGGGAAATATCCCGGCATTCACCTGGAGTGATTTGGGGAAAACGTGGAAAACCCAAACGTGGGTAGCCAGACGGGGATTCGAATCCGCGACCTCCCGAATGCGATGCCAGAGTGTTACCGCTCTCCCACCACTCTCGGTTACATGGCGGCCTCCTTATTAAGATTGCAGATAGCTGCTTGTAAGGGCCGATTCTTAAAGCCTTATTTTGAATAAGTGACCGACCAAGTAATCCTCAGTCTACGACTTTTCGTGGTGACGAAACTAAAATTTAGACTGATTTCTGTTTATACTAAAGACATTGCACAATTTCTATCTTAGAATGCAAGACATTTCAGGAGCTGTATTGACAGATCAATATGGAATGAATTAAATCGTTTCGCTTAGAGATAGATAGGATCGCATAAAAGTTCATGCTTATGAAATTTTTTGGAAGGAACAATACTTGCGCGTCAATTAAGATAACTATTGGAGCTAAATAGTTGGAGTAACTAGCATCAACATTCCATTACACTGGAAATAATGGGAACTGTGAAGAAAACATGGGAAGGAAGTCACACACTAAGGCACGGTGCTTGTGGAAAAACTTACCAAGATCTGGTTGAAAACTAAATGTTTTGAAACCAAGAACTTACTGGTTAGAGAAGAAACTATGTCTGTGCCCTTGAACAAAAAAAGATCGCGCTGATATATGGACGTATCTGGACACATATTCAGACAGCAATATTTTGTAGTTTTATCTTTTTTATGTTCATCAAAGCAAATTTCCTTAAAGTAGCGTAGAATTTCGTTAACACAATGAAACGCGTATTTTTCATGTACAAAGCAGCTTTTAGCGTAATCGCAATAAGAATTAACGTTTATTTTTGTGCTATTCATTGTTTTTGATTTGGAATATGCATATTTTTTTTTTTTTTGAATCACTGATAAATTTAATACAGATATAATACATTTCCTTTTCTTATTTTCTCTCCAACTCAGTGATTTACTACATGTTAACTATGTGGATATAAAATATTCCATTTGTTGTGATCCAACACAACTCGCTATCATTTTTTTTAACAAATGTCATTTCTCTCAGGTGAAGCTAGGGAGGCGGGCTTGGAGGGTCTCGAGGACCCTTTTCAGCTGACTAACCTTAAGGGAGGGGAGTGGGGATGGAAGTAGGCAGTGGCCTTTTAGGGAACCATCCCAGCATTCACCTTGAGTGGTTGAGGGAAACCACTGAACACCCCAGTCAGGATGGCCGAACGGGGTTTGACCCCCGTCCTCCCGAATGTCAGGTAAGGGGCCAAGACGCCCGTCCTCCCGACTCGGTCACTGATCTTTAAATCTTGCTAGGACTGTATATGTAGATGCCATTGAGGAAACGGGGGTGAGAAAGTGCAGAAAATTCTGTTATTTTAAGGTTTAAGCGCAAGAAAAGCATTTGACTATGAATTGAGTTAATCTGTCTAGTAAACATAATGGAGTTAAGTGACTGTGAACTTTGGAGACTTAGATGACGATTAAATGCCCCCTCCTCTCTACTAGATGGTTGTGATGAAATAGTAGGAATGAAAAAGCCACTTTACCTTCACAAGTGTCACGACAACTTCCTTAAGTCGAAAACCAAACAGACCATGTCTGGTCACGATATGTCAGGCCTGGCAGATTGCTCAACGGTGGGTCGTGCGCGGTGTAACTGGCGCTACCGTCATGTTATCGACAGACGCTAACTAGAAAGCTTTCCTCTCACCATTGGTCATTTACCGCAGCTCATAGCGTAACAATACTTCCCAAACAAAGAGTATGCGTATCAAAGACAAAATATCGTAGCTGTCTGTTGGGTTACTTCGTTGCTGATATTCAAAATACTGAAGGATATCTAATAAGGAAAAAAAAAAAAAAAAATGTACTCTTCTTGGTTGAAATGAGTAAAAATTCAAATATTTAGTTATCAGTTTGCGTTTGTTTCATCTTTTGAATGACTAGGTTTTTTTTTTTTTTGTCCATTTTAACAATTCGAAAAATTGCATTTAAAAAAATTGAGCATCAGTCGAACGGCATGGGAAGCAACATAAATACGATTGTAGAGCATGTGAAATTGAATATTATCAAGACATTCAACTCTCTTCCCAATTCGCTTCGGTTTTAAGACAATGTGTTGTGAAAAAACTGTCGGAACTGGCAATGGCCGAGATCCTTGCTGTTCCTCCGTCTCGACTCATTAAATGTCCCCCTTTTCCAAATCCCTCTAGACTCCAAGGGAAAAAATGTAAAAGAAAGACATGTTTGTAACCTATTGGCTTGTTTCGTTCATTATATAGTTTTTCATCTTAAGTGTAACTTGCTATATATCATCCACGTAAGAAAAAGTTATTATGGTGTAAAACCATAGGTTCCCAACATTTTTCGGCCTACCGCTTCCTTTTTGAGCAAAAAATTACTTATCACCTCCCGTTCTTGTAATATATAATGTATCCTATAGTGATCCAGCTTTTTTCGCTCGTGACACACTTTTTGAAACAGTGACTCGATGGAACCACTCTTAGGGGAAGTATACAATGATATATAAAGAAAAATAAGGCAGATTTCTAAAATTACTTTATTAATTGATATAAATAATATTAGTGTATTGTTCTTAGTTTGATTAATAAATACATATTAAGAAAAATATAATTAATTAGAGGGTTGACGTTGGTCTAATAACGCTATTTTTTCTATATTTGATACCTTAATTGACACCAGAAATCTCAAAGCGCAGCGTTCGTCTAGTGAAAATCATTTTCTCTTCTTAGTTAATAAATGGTTGGCTACGCCAAATTCTCTTTTGGCTCCATTTGATCATGGGAATGCGTTGGTCTACTGGTCTACAAGTTCAAAGCCCAATAATACGAGCGAAATCTTCAGTTTTTGATAACATATAAGTCCGTTGCAGTTTCTTAACATATGTTCCATAAACGCCGAACGCGACTCGTTTTTTATTATATTGAAGTAACACACCTGTTTCGTGTCGCGTACTAGAACAAGATTTTATACACACATAAGTCGCAAAATATGTTGCCGTAGATTATTCGGTTAATTTTTCCGCCAACTTGCTGTTTAATCATTGTCAAATATGTAAGGTTATTTTAAGACAACATTCGGATTTCATTGGATTTAGTTACAGAAACTCGAATGCCTCACTTTCCTGAAAGTTACAGCATAATATAAAAATAAACTCAGCCGCAAATTAGATTTTCACTGGAATTTAATATGAAGTTTGGAACCCGACACGTTTCTTTGAACCATGTAAAGTAAACTTTCAGGTATAATGTGACTCCACATTCTCCTGAAAATAAAAATTGTACTCAACCAGAACTAAGTTGTAGAACTGGCTACTGTGATAGCGACATTCTGAAATATGTATGAGCTTTTAATGACAACGTAAAGGCGTAGTCAACGCCGTTGATTTGTTGAACTATGTGGATTTAATTGTTTAGAATAATCATTGATTATATGTGTGATATATGACACTGAATATTGTATTTATTGGAGCAAAACGAATAAAATTTCTCTGTTTTGCCAGCTTAAATGGACTCCGATTCTACCTGTACAATCCGGAGTCTCTGGAATCGAGCGCGAATTGTCGTAATGTGAGGCTCTGTATTAGGGAGACAGTAAGAAGATTGTAATGTGTGTCTGTAAACAGATCAAAAAGTGATGTTATTGACATTTGAAATTCTGGTTACTCTGTGTTGAAACACTGGTTTTCTAATGGATACAGTTACAAAATAAATCCAATGTTTTTGGAACAGTGATAGTAATTCCTTCGTAATAATAGTTCCTGTCATTTAAGGCTGATGAAATTAATCGACAGTGTTCTAATTTAAAAATTAAAGGAGCTGCAGATTTAATGCGTTTGAGATTTTACGGGCCTTCTCATCGATAAAACGCTGTAATTTTCACTAAAGTGGAGTTGTTAATTTACCATTTTATTCTTCGTGGGATGGTCTGGTTACTAAAGTCAGCTAATTAACCACACTAATTAGGAAATCTCAAATGCTGAGTGTGCCAGAGGAAAGATAATGGTTCTGGTCGGGAATTAAGCACCGGTCATCCATCTGCAGGGGACCTGTTGGAGCCGTGCAGCTGTCTACTTGAGTGACTCACTTTGCCAGCTGCCGCCACTTAACCGCCGTTCCTTTTACCGCGAGCTTCTGTACAGTTGCAGGCAGCGGTGTCGCTGGACCGGCGTGAGCTGTTTTTGTGGTGGCCAGCCGAGTAGCTTCACGGCCGCCGCCTGTCGCTTGAAGGGGCAATACTGAGACAACAGAAAATATATCGACTGAGCTCATACTGTTAGGTATCACGCAGTATGAACAGTAAACTGCAAAATGTCACCCCCTATTTTACTTTACACTTATGTCTTTCCACTTAAGCACTAGCAGGTTAAACATGATTTACTGAGTTTTTTTTTTAAGTTTATTAAGTACGAGTTAGTGATGTGTCGTTGCTTTTATGACGACGCTTTGAATGAATCCAATATGCACCAGAAACTAGTTGTTCAAATCTTTTAAAAATCGCAATGAGAGTGATCCATTGTCACTCATGACAGTGTATAATTTACTTACTCTGATCCAAAACTATTACCCACTGTTTGACTGAGCGACTTGACTACAAAAGTTAAGCACATGACTCGCTATATCGTCACAGGTGGATCTGACATCCTGACTACGGATTTTCCAAAACGATCGAGTCATTCTGGGACAGACAAAATTTTCTGCCAAAAATTACACTCAAACGGAGAGAAGAATGGAAAACGTATGATCAGTAGTAATCGCTCCCAAATTGTGTATTTTTCTTATTTACATTATTCCTAATTTATAGGGAGATTATAGAGGATGACAAGGGCGTTAGCAGTCACCAAGAAACTATGCACATAGTATCCTAGCTTTGGCGACAGTTTGGAAAGTTCAGAACTATCCAATATACTAATACAAAGGAATGGAAAGATTGTGGCTTTATGGTTTGTTTTTCTAGGGGAGAGTTCATTGGTTATATGACTAGGAGACCTATCCCTTAGCTGCGCAGGAATACTCGACCCAGTGAAAAAGGGAATACACTCTCACTTCAATATGCCAAACGCCGAAAGCTCATTGTGGTGTGGTGTTCCGTGGCGTCAAGATACTCTCACCTTCGGAAGCAAAGCCGTTCCGACAGCAACTCCTGCAAATCCAGCTTAACCTGGGACTTTGCAATACTACCCATCAGATAGCGTCAACTCTCACTAATGCGTGAAAGGAAAGTTGTAACCATATGCATAATCAACTGCATATTAAGCTCAAAAGAAAATTTATATGACGTGTGTTAAGTTAATCTGACTTTTAAGTAAATCAAACCTTTAAAAGTAACACAATTAGAGAGCTAATGTGTGACTTCCGTTATGGCACTAACCTTGCGAATTACAGACATTTCAGTGATTGGCCAACCTGTAGCTTTCTTTAAAATTTAAATACGTAACTGTCTCATGTTCATTCTTAGTTGATGTGCTGATCATGCAGCAAATTTTACTAGAAAAAGATTTGAAATGCCATGATTACTTTAAACAGTATTCTGATGATTGTAATTGAATCCAACATTTTTTAAATGTTGGACTACTGTTCCCGTTTGATAATACTGGTCTAATAATTTTCGTCTCGTCTTTATTACTGATTATATATCATAGTATTATCGCAGTTATGCACTATTGTATCTGCTAGGCCTGCTACATATGGTTTTAAAAATTTTGCACTTTATTAAAGTAGCAACCTTATTATAAAGTTGTTCAACAGTCATCTTATTTAGTTATTTCACTGTCTCCTTATAAAAACTGGAATGGTCAACGTTGAATTATTAATTCAGCAGTAAATTATTCGTTGTTAATAATTAAATCAAACTTTTAATAGTTACTCGATTAGAGAGCTAATGTGTGACTTCCTAAGCACTAACCTTACGAATTACAGACATTTCAGTGATTGGCCAACCTGCAGCTTTCTTTAAAATTTATAACTTAAGACATTACACAAAGACGTTTCACAGTTCGCAGACAGACGTTAACACTCAATTCCCTTTCTGAGGTTAGTGGGATTAAGCCCCAATAAAGAAAATGAAATAAAAATAAATAATTCTAATAAAACTGGGAATGGGAAGCAGATGGAAATAGGACGCGAAGTGCTGAGATTTATAAGGCAAAGTCTCCTTTAATCAGGAGAGAGCTTCTGCTTTATACGGTTCTTCCCATTCCTAAATGTCACATTCCGTTAACTGAACAGTTCTTAATGTAAGGAGACATGACTGCTTGTCAACAGAATCCTGATTGGAAGGAAGAAGAACTTGGCAACTGAAAATATAATTTATTGAGTAGTCCTTTTATCACAAAATTATTAAATTATTAATGTAAAATTCCAATACCGATGAATTAAAAAACTGATATAAGTTGAATTAGGCTCCAAATATGCAGATCTGTCAATATTTCGAAATAAAAATTTTATGTAGTATTTAGTTCTTGCTATATTAAAAAATGACTTCAAAGTTATTTTCGTCGAGAAAGTACTTCTGGAATAACATGATAAATTTAAGCAGTTAATGGGGAATATTTACTGCTGTAGTAAAACTAGATAATAATTTTATGCACTTTGTGTACTTGTCTAGCGAATTTTATAGTGTAATAACTCATCTATGATGTCAAGAAATGCGCTCACTTCTGCATGTAAAATGTAACAACTCCTTCATTAAAAAAATATTAGATTTCTTGTCAGTTTCTCAGTATTAACAACAATGTAAAAACTGTACAGAACTCTTTTTAATCTGATAAAATTGTAGACTGACACGAACAATATGTGGTTTCCCTTAACTAATGTTTCGGTGACTTTGTGGTATAAATCAGATTCTAACCTCGAGTAACTGGTAGCCTTGAGTTAAAGAGAATGCAGTTGTGTTCATAAATCACAAAAACAAAGTAAAACAGAAAAAAAAATAAACGAGTACAGGCAATGCCATTCACCTTAGCCATTATATGCGTAGGGAAAATATTAGCGGATGCCCACTACCACATACTGTGAATTTCAATTTTAAAAAAATAATAATAACACCTGCAACTGGAAGTACTAATTTTGTTTGTTTATTTTTTTATCAGCTGAAATGTGAAGCGTTATTATACTATACATCAGTTTGATTACGAAGGCTTCCGCGGTCACTGTATGTATTATCTTGTTTCTCCTGGTGGAGCCGCGTCGATTTGTTAAAACCTAACGTTTCTGCCATCTTAATGTGGCTTTCATCAGAGGACTGTCACTTTAAACATGCTGAAGCTTCCTCCGTCGTTCTCACAATTTCAACCCCCCCCCCCCATGGGCCAAATAAACTATGTGTGCTATAGGCACAATAAAATTGCATGAAACTTTTTTACAATCTGAGCACATCTACCATTCTTAATCATGCATCTCACCATAGAACAAACTTGGCGTAAATTACACATCAAAGTTACTTATTTAACTTATGTCTCTGTACATTGTATATGAAAATATCAACAGAATCATAGTGGTACAGAAGAAGATACCAAAATAAAAGCAAGCATTGAATTCAAGATGAATGTCATGGTTCGTGAGGCAATCGGTGACGTTTGGTGACCAAGCATAAAATCTTTATCTGTTCTTCGAAGCCATTCCATAAATAAAGGGTTGATTATTTAAAATTCAGCAGCGCAGCTGCAAGCTGGAGACATGCGCCTTATCCCGTCAGAGAAGCACCACGTCTACCATGGTTCTGTGGGTTCTCTTTAACGATACACAGATTTTGTGAAACTGGTTAAAATCTTTGAGTTGACTAAACGCTAAGTTAACCACAAGGTAACGCTTATTTAAATGATTTTTTAATAAAAAGAAGTAAATATCATAATTTAATCTTAAATAATAACTTTGACGCTTTAGGTATAAATAACTCATCGTTTTAACTCCAATATAACCAAGAAGTTATGTATTATTATGTCATTAACGTACTTCTGAAACAAAAAACAAAAAACAAAAAATTAAAAACATTTGAAAGGAAACGGAGTTTGTCGCAATTATTCTTCTAAGTACATTAGATTTTATTTTAAAGGAAAAATACAATCCCGCCATCAGAAAAAAATTTATAGGAAGGACAGTGCGAAACGCAACCTCGTATTGCCTTTACATTTACTGCCACTTGTTAACATATTGTTACCTGTCTTCTTCGTAGTTGTTCGCACGTGAAGGAGACGAATAGTGCCCATAAGAAGATAATATTATAAAAAGCGATCATGGTAAAAGGAAATGCACTATTGCGGAAATAACAATTTTGACAACGTCTTGATTTCAATCAAATTATTTTTTTCTGCAGGAGGCCTGTGACCTATTACGCGATTGAGACTGCTAATTCATTACGTATAATTCTCAATGTACTTTCATCAAAGCCATAGTAAATTTCTATGATTGTCATTCAGCTATTGCAGTAACTCAACGATTGTACAAGTAAGTGGCTACAAACTTATCCAGTGTGATCATTCTTTAAATTTTAGAAACTGGCCGGTATTTCTTTAAAAATTCGTTTCCTTTCGTAGTTACTTATATGAAGTAGTACCACATAAAAACGAATAAAAAAGTGTGATGACAGGATGTTGCTATTTGTGTTAAAATTTCGAATGGTGACATATATTCCACGAAAGAAGAAGGCAAATTTTTGTTACTGCAGAATCTTCTTTATTGCAGAAAATAGAAGCTGATCGTGATACAGAAGATAATCAGGTGAAATCTGAGTGAGATTCAAGCTTACGTACAAGTCGCAAAGGGAGGAGATGAAATCATCCTCTACTAATGTCTGCTTATCATAAGTTATTGAAACATCTTTTCCTAAGGCTGTTAACACCGTATCTGATGGTTACATGAAACATAGTTTGTACATGAATGAAATATAAAGTTATTTTTTTATTTTTTTAAACTGCTTTACGTCTCTCAACAGCGAGGTATTTAGAGACTGGAAAGGATGGGGGCAAGGAATGGGAAGGAATTCGACCATGGCCTTTTTTTGAAGGAAGCATCCCGGCATTTGCCTGGAGTGATTTGGGAAACCATGGAAAACCCAAATCTGGATGCCCGGACGGGGATTCGAACCACCGTCCTCCCGAATGCGAGGCCAGAACGCTATCCGTTACACCACCACGCTCGGTATACTAAAGATTCAAGTTCGTTTTACCATTAGCACACCGCCTGTCATCTGTCAGGATAAAAACTGTGTTAACAGTTCAAGAAAGGGAAATGAACCATTAATTGTTGGGACAGCTCACACACCTACACACACACACAAACACACACACACACACACACACACACACACACACACACATACACACACACACACATACAACACACACACAGACACCAAACAGACACTAATCTCCACTTCTTTATTGACTACTGCGTGACTCGTGAAAATCAGTTTAAAAAATAAACCTACCTTTGGTTATATCGTCAAATCCTTATCCTCTAAGGCACTCACATAGAATTTTCGCATCTATCGTGAAGTCATGTTAAAAATGTTATGCTGCTGCATGAACTGGATTATGTATATTAGTTGTAAAATACAGCAAATATTAAGGCCGACGTGTGCATCTATTTATTTCAATTAAAATGACAAACGTTAGCTTGTATTTCACACAGCATGGACGTTTGGTTCCAGTATTGATTTTATTAATAATGCTATACTAAAATTGTTATATGATTTTACTATATGCGGAAAGAGAACTGTAAGGACTCCCAGAAGACATTCCTTTCGGCGGCTATTATCACCTATAGACGTTGACATTTTTAAAAAAAAAAAAAAGTCCTTATTTCGTTTCATTTGTACAATATACAAAGTTTATTAGAGAAATGATTTTGTATCTCTGAAACATCTCTAATGATAGACGGAAAAGAAGAAACTACTTGAACACCATCCTTGGACCATGAGGAATGTGGTTCAGTCATTGGAAATCACTCTACTAAAGAATTTAACTTTCTGCTTCACAATCTGGAAATATGTTTCTTTTCTAACATTACTGCAGAAATTTGATGATTTTTTTCTTACAGTAATCTTCAAACTTCGTTTTAAGAAAAAACATGTTTACTTTCTTCAGTGTGTAAGTACTTTTTTATAATATCAAGAACTCTTTACTCTTTTCATCCCACCAAACATGCGATGGTTTTTCAGCAGGAAGAATGATTTCATTTATAGAATCTACACCAGTGGCGTAGCTAGGGGGGGGGGGGCGGTGGGGGCGGTCCGCCCCGGGTGTCACCCGTTTGGGGGTGACACCCACATTTCGAAAATAGTAAACGAAATTAGTGTGACACAAAAAAAAAACTTCTTTTATCCTTTGGTGTCGAAACACGTCTACTTTTATTGTTATGAATATTTGTTTTAAGGTTGATCTAGCGCTTTTTCAAATGCGATCCAGGCGGCTGTGCTCATTCGTTATACTAGTAGAATATAATTGTTGGCAATACCGTGCGCTTAAACAAAGAGAGCACCGCTCTGTAGCTCCAACAATCACGAGAAATCGTTCATTGTTGTGCTTGTCGTCCGTCACTGCTGTTTTGTTTGTTAGAAGCGGCGGTGGATATAATGTAAGTTTTCTTGTATAAAAAGAGGAAGTTTTAAAATTAAAGTTTATATATAATTGCTAAAATCATAGTAATTAGACAGTTAAATTGTAAATCCTCGAAAATATTTAGAGAAAATTTGGAAATGAAAACCAAGCGTTTGTCGGAATACGCGTAGTTTAGGTTTTAAAATTGTTTTGCTTATTTAGAATTCCATTAGCTTTCAAGCTAAGATTTACAAGTGCTTTGATGTTTTTCTAGTAATTTTTTAATTTATTATCTGACAGATTCGTGATGTACAAACTGAGTACATTTCGCGTTATCCGATTTACACTCTGCGTACCTGCCTATTATCGACAGTGCACCTATATTCGACATGAAATCGTATCATGTTCGAATTTATGCTAGTAAAAACTGTGCATTAAACTAGCAATACTGTCAGGTTTCAAATCAATCTGAACGGGTCCAAGTGTTCGTTGATGGTATCGTCCGTCGTTGGTAATCAGTTTTTGTAAAGCTTGTGTTTAAAACAGTCGGAACCGTAACTGTTGTGTATAGAACTGTAATGTAAATTATATATATTTAAAACTGTAAAGGAAATGAAATGTAAATTGTTAAACTATGTAAATAGAACTGTAAAGTAATGAAATGTGAATTGTCATAAAACGCAAAGAACTTGGCTGTGTGGCTGATAAGGCCGAAATCCATTTAAATAAATAAATAAAAAAAAGTCGGAACCGCGTATCTTGCTAGCGAAATCGTAACATTAGTAAGCACTTAAATTCTAGGTTCATGTAAGTTTGCTATGCTTTCTTCTGATCGAGAATATGCAAATATGATCGCGATGAAATAAATAAGCGTATGATTCTCTATTAATTTTTCATAATAAATTTAGAGAAGAAGAAAATTTGTACTATGGGTAACCCCTCTGTCGCATACAGGTGTATTCCTTAAATCGACAGGATGTCGAACTTTTGTTCCTGATCAAACTGAGCGAACATTCAAGCCGTTTACAACATTTTTATTTATGTGCTACATAGCGGCACTAGAAATGTAAAATTAATACATGAAGACGGTCTTCAGTACATACAATGTCATATTTAGAAGTCTGTAGCTACGTGTATCTTAGGCGGATAGTAAAATACTTCACTTGTGAAGTACTTCATGTAAAGACGGCAGATACCGCAAAGGCATGTTCTTATATTACCTAAGCCGTTTTTTTTTTAAAAAAAATTCGTTGTTTTTATATTGCATTTATTGTTCTATTTTTATGAACTAACTTAATGTAGAGTTGCTTCTCTGACTATAAAGTCTCTCCCAGGTTCTCACCACTTGTGGGACCCGGATTCTGGGTTTGCACCGATGGAACCCCATCTGGGTCTGGAATTGCTTCTACTTGGATCAAGCCACTTCTGTTAACTTTCCTCTCGATATGCCTTGCGAAGTCATTTGAATACAACCTATGTTAACGTTTCAACAACAAATGATTGGGGAGTTTTCGATTTTTAAAAAATTTATAGCGAAATATTATGGTCGCCCAATAGTTACACTGGCAAAAATTAGAATCTCACCATGCGTACAGGAATGGTAGAATTTTAGGAAACTTTGAAGATATATCCAGGGCCATACCCAGAAGAAATGATAGCAAATGGAAATGGATCAGGATAAGTTATTAACTTTAGATACAGTTTTCAGTAAGAAATGCGTCCAACTTGAGCACCAATGCATTCGTGGATTCTTGCCGACATTGAATCAACAAGTGTTTCGAATGTCTTCTTGGGGTATTTCTCTTTACGCCTGCATGTCTTTTGCAGTCATTTATTGCGCAGTTTGTGCTGGGTCACCATGTGATCAAATGTCTACTCCTGGTATCCCGGACATGCTCTATAGGGGACAAATCTGAGGACTGTGCTGTTCAAATTGTGATCGAAACTCCTTGCAAGGCTTGTGTAACGATGGCCGCAATATGAGGACGGGCATTATCTTGTTGCAAGATGCGATTTGAATGGTGAACATGAAGGGTATCACAATAAGATGCAGTACCCTGTCCACATAGTGGTGGGCTGTCATTGTGCCATCAACAACAGCCGACTCAGTCATGCTGTCGAAACTGATTGCCGCCAAAAAATGACACCGGTGACTGCATTAGTGTGATGTTCTGAAATCACAGCAGGTAAGCCGTTTTCCAATACGCCTCCGAACATGTCGTGAATTATCACTTTGCCACAGACAGAATCGAGACTCGTCTGTAAACACAAATGTACGCCATTCACATGTCCTTTTATGTTTTGCATTACGCCAGGTTAGATGATGCTGGCAATGAAATCAGATTAATGGGACACATTGCATAGGGTTCAGAGAGCGTACTCCAGCTTCAAGCAATTGGTTTTCAATCGTCCGGGGAGGGGGGTGACTCTCTCTGTAACCACTGTTTGGATCTGGCCTGCAGTCAACCATTTGCCAGCAGCAGCCACCCACACAATTTGGCGGTCTTCACGTGCTGTTATCCATCAGTATAGACCTGGAGTATTAGAGCTTTCTTTCATCACTGTGTAACAAATCTGTATACTGACAATGCACTACGGTCCTTTGGGAGATTTCACGATATGATGCACCTTTTGAAAACACGTCAATTCTCCGACCTCTCTCACAGTTAGACATTTGCGTGTATAGAGTTTTCACTCTTCGCCTGGGCATACTTAGCCAACAAGAACTCGTGGACAACAAAGTGTCATGTTACACCACACTGTACGCCACTAGTACGTTAAAAGAATATAAAAAAATAGCAATTTACATAATAGATAGCACCGTAATTCTCATATTATTACATGTAAAACTTTCAATTTTAAATCATTTAATACTCTTCATGTGGGCATACTTGGGGCCAAATTTCATTCATTTATCACAACATCGTATGGGTGTTGGGATTTTAATTTGCGCCAGTGTGTGTATCAGTTGCTACGTGTAAAGGTCGAGCTCTATTTTGCCAATACTGGTCTGTACCGTCACCGCAACGACAGTCGGCCGAGTGGCAGCTCGCCCCCTCGCGTCCACAATTTTCCATAGCTCGCCCATGTTCCTACCCAGCCTTTAGTCTCCTTTAAAGTTTTCAAGTGATTGTTACAGGGAATCAGTGTTGGGGATGACGGGTAGGTTTGATACCTTTACTTTATTTTGCACAGTTTTGGTACATTAAAATACTTTTTTATCTGACTCATGTAATCACCTATCTGGTTGATCTTTTATGTACAAAAATAGTATCCCAGCGCAGCAGTACCGGATTAACCACGTAGCAGGAGGTAGCAAATGCCACGGGCCTCGCGCCTTCTAGGGGGCCTCGCGCCTTCTAGGGGGGCCCCGCACCTAGGCTAGATGGGCGACCTTTTTTGTTTTTAGCTCCACAATTTTCCCCAGGACGGCAAAAATCAAGGGCCTCTTCTTCACATTTGCTACGGGCCCCGCGCTGTCTTAATCCGGCCCTGCAGCGCAGTATTAACAAATCATTACCACATTGTACCGGAATGAAAGATTCTCGCATATTTCAACGCAATCGCAATGAAATGTCAATCACTTCGCACTTGACGTGTTTGTTTTGCTTGAGGTTCTTTTCGATTCATTCAGTATTTTTTTTTTTTTTTTTTTTAGCAAAGAATGAGGTTATAACATATTTTAATTTAAATTTAGGTCATAAAGATTTTGTATAATAAATATAATAATTTCATGTTATCTCAAAGTTCTAGTCAGAGTTTCTTATTAGGAAACTCGCAGTGCACCTATATCGTAGTCACCTAACTTCGAAAGGAGACCTACAGATTAACGTGAAATTCGAACACGGAGCGTCCGAGGTAAATGTCAATTTTCAGGCCCGCAAAAATTACAGTCGAGTTCGGGATTTGAACCGGGACCTTCAGTATCCAAACCGCACGCAGTCATTTGAGTCACCAGTCCGAATGTAGGTGTAATCAAAAATAAGTTTGCAAACATGATACAATAAATATACTTTTTTTCTATACCATCTATTTTTGCTATCAAAAAACACGAATCAACTTTTATGTGTTTGAATACATATTTTTCAGTACTTCTAGATTAGTCTGGCGTATGGTTACGGCGTACGATTCGGGTGTGGAAGGTCCCCGTTACAAATGCAGATCTCAGCTGCAATTTTTGTGGGTCTTAAAATTGATCGTCAACTCTGGCAATGTTTTGATTTATTAATGCGAAGATGCTAGAACAATTCCTACTTGTTAAGAACATCTTATGAACATGGATGAAAAAAAAGACACTTGTTTTAAGACCAACAATAACATGAAAACAAAATTTGGTCGTAAGGGAAGGGAAATTTCCGAACTATCTCTATGCGTTCTCCACATCCAGCAGACCGACACTGGTCCACACCGTCAAAACATAAACCAATCCAATGATGGCCGCGTGTTTTAAGACCAACAATAACATGAAAACAAAATTTGGTCGTAAGGGAAGGGAAATTTCCGAACTATCTCTATGCGTTCTCCACATCCAGCAGACCGACACTGGTCCACACCGTCAAAACATAAACCAATCCAATGATGGCCGCGTGTCGGCCGAGTGTCGGACGACATGCCGTGTCCTTTGGACAAACTTCGACCGAGTGAGCGCCAATTGTAAGAAACGTGTCGGTGCGGTGACGGTGCGGAACAGTATCAGGAAAGTGAGGCCCGATCTTCAGAGGAGTTAAAATTAATCTAAAACCACTTTCGATCACCAGTGATCAACACATGGCTAAAATCTTGCCATATTGATTATTGAACATGAAGTAAATCAAATTTTTAATTTCGAAAATGTGATTTACTGGATTGCAGTTGTTAAAGCTAGAAAGAGGGGATTGTGAAAGCAATTGTTTTTATTTTATTTATATATCTTTTAAATTTTGTTAATCTTACAATTTTATTAACTATTATTTTTAAATAACAATAAATTTGTATTTAATTATGTTTTATTAATATCATATTTTACACCTAAAAGATGATATAATATACTCAATTTTGGATTTAAGTTTTCAAGGAGTGACCCCATCGATATCCGCCCCGGGTGTCACCCACGCTAGCTACGCCACTGATCTACACCTTAGCTACTTACTTCTTCGAAAACGGTTAGGTAGACAGTAAAATCGAAAGTTACATACGCCAGTTTTAAGATACTCTCCATGTTTTCTTTTACATTTTAACGGTATTCCAACCGAATAACCTTCCGTGTTTCGTTTGCAGTTTAAGTAACTGCCAAGGTAATGTTTAATATTTATAGATATATATTAGTATCTTCTGAAACTACGGATTTAGTAGCAAATATTAACGACTCCCTAAAATCATTTGATCAAGGAATTAAGTGCTTATATTTTCTCTCATCGTGGTGAAACAAGAAGGAAAAAATTTAAAATAAATAAAGAAAATTGCATTCGCGTCCATAAATAACACGCTACAGTTTCTCGCTCTTGTCTCTATATCTGAACTGTGAGCCTTTGTCCTGTTGTAGTTTCTACATTTTTCTACAAATTTTTACAGGGTTCATTCCTCGCACATGACCATATCACTGAAGTCTGTGATTGATTACTTCCTCCTGCAACATTGGCCAAGTCGCTCGCTGCCACAGACCTAATTCTGTCCCTTCTTGTTTTGTCAATCATTTTTCTGACAAACCGCATCTCAGCGGCTTGGATCAATCTCTCATTTCTGTCTCTCAACAATAGAACTAAATTCAGTGCCAGATTAAAACATCGCGGGGCTCGTAGCAAATGTGAAGATGGGTCCCTTGATTTTTGTCGTCCGGGGCAGTGGTACACGTAAAACAAAAAAAAATCGCCCATATGACGCGGATCCTAGGCACAGCGCCCCTCCTCTCTCCCCCCCCCCCCTCTTTCCAAGAAGGCGCGAGCTCGTAACATTTGCTAACTGTTGCTACGTGACTAATCCGGTACTGACGAAATTGGTATGTTATAATTTAGCCCGACAATTCGTTTATACTCGAGTGGTTTTATACTGAGCCATGTAAGATCTCTAATGTCTGTATAAAAAAATTCCCAGCTTGGCCCCTGTTAGAATGTTACTTGTTATTGTAACCACTGGCTAATACTAGATATACAGGGTGTTACAAAAAGGTACGGCCAAACTTTCAGGAAACATTCTTCACACACAAACAAATAAAATATGTTATGTGGACATGTGTCCGGAAACGCTTACTTTCCATGTTAGAGCTCATATTGTGGACAGGTGTGATACAATACGCCATTCTCCAGGGCTGCATCAGCGCATCAGGGATTCCATGCGATGGAGGGTGGATGCATGTATCCTCGCTAACGGAGGACATTTTGAACATTTCCTGTAACAAAGTGTTTGAAGTCACGCTGGTACGTTCGGTTGCTGTGTGTTCCCATTCCATGTTTAATGTGATTTGAAGAGAAGTAATAAAATGAGCTCTAACATGGAAAGTAAGCGTTTCCGGACACATGTCCACATAACATATTTTCTTTGTTTGTGTGTGAGGAATGTTTCCTGAAAGTTTGGCCGTACCTTTTTGTAACACCCTGTATTTCCGGGGTACCTGAATTTATTGGTCATCTTCAGTTACTTTCCCTCCGTCTCGATTGAACGTACAGGCTTTCTGTTTCCCTGCATAAACAATAATAATTTCGTGTGGTCGTAATGACCTGGTGAAGAGGGTTTCTATTGGCTGCGCATTGTCGCCTTTACCTAAACCGGTATTGCTATCAGGACGGGGGACCTACAGTTTAGCGTGGAATCGGAAGCACGGGAGCATTCTGGCGTACTTCACATTACACAGCAGGAGGTGAAGGACGGGTTAAGGGTCATTGAAAATACCCGCCGAGACAGGGATTCGAACCGGTGACCTTTCGTTCCCCAGTCAGGCACCTTAACCCTGCGCCACCAGACCACAAATGACCAAGCGGTAGTTAAGAGTGAGGTGTGTCTCGTTTACTCTCTTAGATGATTAACGGATTACCCAACTTATTGAATTCCCCCTTTCTCCATCTTGCCCAAGTGATCACTTAACAATTCCAGTCGCATACCAATGCTTGTACAGGTATAATAAAAGTGATGTTATCTCCTCCTGATGAAAAATTCACAAGATCATGAATTATATTTTAGAAACAGGACTGATCCTTAGAGATATGCATGTATGGATCAGCTTAAAAACGACTGTTTGTGTCAGTCGAATGTTGAACTGTATGCTACCATTGGATTATCCACTGAAAACTTTCGTCCATACTTTGGGGTAGACCATACGTAATAACGTAACCACTTATGACAAATTGTGACTGGACATTTTCCGCCACCACGAGTCCAGTGACTACCGATAAGTGTCACGCAAAGACATGACTGAGCACTCAACCGATCAAGGACAGTGCCGGATTGTGTCAACATTTCGTGGAGGTCAGGCAACGGTTGGACATGTGAAGTCTTCCGTGTTGGACCAAACAAAGACGGGCAAACTCTTAAGCAGTTCTTAAATAATCACCTATCTGGTAGGGTTAAGGTGTGCTGCTACTTTTCTGAATCGAAATGAGGGATGCACGACGCTTCCATGACTATGAAGATGTGATGAATGAGTGCTTGCAAAAGTCAACAACGGTAACATTCTAAGCAGATGAATCCTATGGGCTCCAGAACTTTATCTGTATAATAGATTCGGCGTTCAACAGATTTCCTTTATTTATTACTAACAATATAAACGTACTATTTTCTGAATTGTACGTACCATTGAAAATGTATGTACTTCCGTACTCGAAACGATATGATAATAGTTCTTGGAAGGTCTCGTCATTCATTTGTTTCTTTAAATTTTTATTTGTATTTCAAAAAGTGTTAGATACTATTCAGTTTTCTGAATGACAGCTAATGGTGACATATAAATCAGTCCTAACTTCAAATTTTATTCTAGACACAGCTCCTTTAAAATTGTGGTACCAAAAATTATTTTCAAAATGACTCAGTTAATTGACTGTGCCATGTACTGTGACGATGGAATGAAAAAGCAAATCATTTTTACACTTCATCATAATTTGTAACTGCCTAGTATCTCGGGAAGCTCTTTGACCATTTTTACCAGGATTCGCCCACGCTCTTGCTTGAGAGGAGATAGTAAATTTATAATCTATGCATTTAGGGGGCATCCATTTATAGGCCTTATTTTTAGCTCTAATGTTCTTCAAAGAATTAAAGAGATCACGTGAGATTTATGTTCTGTCAACACCCTCCCCCCCTCCCTCCCTTGGTGAGATTTTGACGCCCCCCCCCTCCCCATTTCACCTCACGTAATTAATAGACGGCCCCTTACGCTTATGTATAATATAGCATCATATCCTTAGGCTTTAAGGCTGATTAACCGCGTGGTCAGAAGTATAGGACTATTAACCACAGGACCAGAAATGGAACCCGAGTCCTCCCGAATACAACCTTTCCTTTCACCCATTCGCCCCGTAGTAGTAATCTTATTGTTGAATATGGCTAATATACTGTGCGTAGTAGTGTACGACCGTGCGTGGTTGTGTAACGTCTAGCGTTCTGGCTTTCGCATTCGGGAAGACGGCGGTTCGAATACCCGTCCAGGCATCCAGGTTTGGGTTTTCCATGGTTTCCTAAATCACTCCAGGCAAATGTCGGAATGCTTCCTTCAAAAGGACCATGGCCGAATTCCTTCCCATTCATTGCACCCCATCCTTTCCCGTCTCTAAAGACCTCGCTGTTAGAGAGACGTTAAGCAGATAAAAAAAAGTAGTTTACGGTATGTAGTTTATTTCGATTTTATGTACATCAGGTGAAAGCGTATAGCAAAGTTTCACAATAATCGGGTAGCAGAACTATTCAAATTTTTTTTTATCATTGTACGAGTGGGGATCAAATATAAACGGGATTGTTGTTCCTGAACATCACAATTAGCAGTACTGACCCCGCGCTTCTGCTATGCTTAGGCGGGACCATTAGGAGTGGGGAGCGTGCTGTTAGATATTTCCCGCCTGTTAAGTCAGTAATGTTAACCATGTCGGAGCAATAGGTGCACCCCTCCACTGCGCAATGCATTATTATAAAATTTCTTGCCCTTGAAGGAGTTACAGTGGCGGAAATTTGCCAGAGATTGATTGCACAGTTCGGTGATCAAACGTTGTCAATGACGCGTGTGTTTTTCTGACATAAAAAGTTCAAGGAAGGACGAGAACGTGTGGAAAATCAGAAACACGATCGCCGTCCCCGGACCAGCGTTACAGACGAAAACATTCGTGCGGTTAAAGGCATTATCAGAAATAGCAGAAACAAGTTGGAATCAGTAATGGGAGCTGTCAAGCAATCATCACAAAACACCTACAGTTCCGCAAAGTGTGTTCCACATGAATCCATCACCTTTTTACCGAAAATCTGAAGTCTGTCAAAGGCTTACAGCAAGGTTTGCAGAAGAAGGTGATGCATTTTTGAGTTGGATCGTCACTTGCGATGAAACATGGGTTCACCACTACACTAAAGAATCCAAAGAAGCCAGTAAGGAGTGGCGGCGGAAAGGGGAGGTAGCGCCAGTGATAGCCAAGACTTGACTGTCAGCTGGCAAGGTTCTTTCAACCGTTTTTTTTTTTCGATCGGCGAGGTATTTTGCTAATTGATTTTTTGCATGAGCGACGCACAATCAATGCTGCTTACTACTGCGAGCTGTTGAACAAGGCGAGAGTTGCATATCGCCGCAAAAGAAGAGACCAACCTATTCGACAGGTAATTCTCCTCCACGACAATGCGCGACCCCGTACTGCATCTCTAACTACGGTAAATGCACTGGACTATACTTGATCACCTTCCTTACAGTCCGAATTATCGCCCTGCGATTTCCATTTGTTCGGATCTCTTAAAGAAGCTCTAGGAGGGCAACGATTCGAAGATGACGAGAGTGTGGAAGACTTCGTGCGCAACTGGCTGGTGACACGACCCTGTTTTTTTTATGAGGCATCCCAGGTAAGTTGGCGCCTTGTATATATTATATCATTTTTTGTTGCTGTTATATCTGAATGTACAACAAAACATACAGCAGTGAATACTAAAAGCAGTAAGTATTGTAAGTTGATTTTAGGGTTGTTAAAAGTCTGATGTATTAATATATAAATTCCAGATAATATTTATTTATCAGAATACTTGTTACAACGCAAGTCTGCTTTTGTTACTAAAAATAGGATAAGAGTAATCATTCTCACCTGTTGAGTAGATCCTTACTTTATAATCACTAGTGATAATACGACTTCTCTCCTTCTCATTTAATAAATAATTTATTCCTTTCAATAGTTGAAGTGGAGAGACTACACAACTACTGCCTTTGTCTTAAGCCATCTCTGGCGGAAGATATTTGAATAAATATTGCTATCATTATTAAAATCATAAATAAGTTATAAATGTGTTATTGCTCGTAGGATGTTGTTATATATACTACAGCACATGTGAGTTCCCGTTAATTAATATTCTTCTCCGTACGAATCCAAGAAAGTAAGGTATTTTGAGAAATGCACTTGTCATACCTTCCTGTTCCCTCTTAGCTATTCACTACTGTTTCTTCAAGACTGCAGCCACAAGTGATGGAACAGCTGTTTTACAATCCTTAGCACGTTCTTCCCCTTGCTATTTATTTCAGTTTCTGCAGAACCGTTTGCCGTCTTTATTGCAATATCTTATATCTATAAACGAGCAATTCTTGTATATACGAGTATAAATATATTTGGGATCTCGGAAACGGCTCTAACCATTTGAATGAAATTTCATATTTAGATAATGTTTTTGTTTTTTAAGTTTATCTTAATAGGTGTCTTCCATGCAAAAGCGCGGTTTTACAAAAAAAATCTGCAATCCTTTTATTTGGTATCTCGCAAACGGCTCTGACGCCATCTCGTAGATGTTTCAGGTACCTGTATGCTTACTGGTGTTAGTTTCCTTGGTACGAGCAAGGAACTCTTATATTTTTAAACGAACAATTCATGTATTATAGCTGACCCATGAGAATATTTCGCACAGTAGGTTTCGTGATCAGTCACTGAATAGTAATATAATAATGAGGAAATAAGTAAATGCAAGTATTTTATTTTGAAGAGTAGTAATAAATATAACTTTTACTGTAGAAAGTCGTTATCATTAAAGTCTTCATGTAAAAACATTTAAAAAGTATAAATTTAAGAAATGTATTTAAGAATATTCTCAGGTATCATTTTTAAAATCTTCTTTACTTACAAAACATCTTTGAAAATTATTTTAGCCGTTATAATATGACCATCGTTGACTTATTGACCGTATGTGCCTTTAACACAAAAATAAATATTAATGACTCTACAAACTCGTGAAAAAGCCACGTACCGGTGTCCAAACGAAAAAACAGGTTCTGATAAGTACAATCCTGCCTTTCGAAGCATCTGACATTGTGATTTATTAGTGTTCATAGCGAAGGTTACTTCTGTAGGGAATTGTTTTCTTATCATTTGGAAAGCACGGTTGGATCAGAAGGTGTGAGGTTAATGCGAGGTATGGGTATAGTTTTATCGGAGTGAATGAATTTAGCACTGAATTACCACGAATCTTGCACCATTAATTAATCCCTGATTAGCATTCAGATGTCTATTTAACATAATAGCATTTTTATTTAATTGCAATTCATAAGGTGGTAAACTAGAAGATTTCGGAAATGGCTCTAGCGATTTGGATGAAATTTCGTATGTAGATAATTTTTTGGATTTCAAGTTTGTAACACGAAATTTACAACAACAAAAAAAGAGAGGGAGAGAGAAAATCTTGTATTTGGTTATCTCGGTAAAGGCGCTAACCTCATCTCGTATAGGTTTCAGGTACCAGTAAGCCTACTGATGTTATATAATCTTTTCTTTGGTTGAAGAAAGGAACTGTGCACTTCAAAATGCCTAGCAAGCCTTCAAGAAAAACGTTTATCTTTAATCAAACTTTACTCAAAATCTTCCATATTGAACAGAAATCGAAAGATGCCGAGCGTAGATCGGTCACTCAGGTATTCTTAAAATTAGGATGAAAGCAAAACGAATACAAACACGGAATTTATCCATCGAGCTGACACCACAGCCGAATACTGCGATGTTCTTCACGCATTTACTGGAATCTATTCATTAAAATGCTTAAATATATTTATGAGAATAATCCCGTATTGGTAATTATCTAAGCAAATGACATACGACTGCGGATGCAAGAGTCAATGCGGGACCGATACTTGCAAATACCGTTAGTGAAATTTTACCTGTACCTCGTTAATGAAATCTTCATTCTGTGAGACAGGTATTTGTGCCCACCCAGCCACCTATATGGTTAAAGAAAATAACCTAAAAACAGCAGTTAGGACAATCTGTAAGGCTCTATTTTACTCAATCAGCCATATTTTTAATTGTGTTTAATAAATACAAAAAGTTACTACGTATCCATGACTTTTATTCGTTACATTAGTAACATGTCTTAGTAGTATAAATTTCTTCTTTTTGCCCCTTTGTGGTGGAAGAAACTTTTAGAGTGCTGTAGAGAAGGTTGCGGAGAAATGTCTTTTTTCTTTCCTCCCGAATCACCTAATTACCTCGCCCAGCCTGTGAGCTGGCCTTTTAGCTGATTATTTGTGGACACACTGATCAAGAGATAGAGAGTTGCTCCATGCTAATTAGAAACTCAATAACGTAACACAATGACCGTGATCGCTTCCTCATTCTCTAAGCTTGCTTTAGCAGGGCTATGTCATGCAGGTGCCCTTTCTGTTCTCGAGGTTGCTGGAATGTGAAATGTAAAAAGTGAACTTGGTATCCGGAGAAAGTAAATTGGTTCACCCATTGCAGAAAGCTCAACCTCTACGCTATGTCTCACTTGCAATAAGAAAATAAATATAGTTACTACAAATATTAGACGTTATAGCGAGACAACAAAACGACCTTATTTTTATAAACATACGTCCAAGGAAAAAATAACGAAGTACAAAAAATGATAAGAATTGTAGTTGCTTATGTCTAAGAAAGACAGCCAAACAACAAACACAATAAGTGTAAGAGCCACACTATAAAAAGGAGCTAGAATTGATATTAGCAGGCGGAAATAAATAAATCAAACCCTCAAAAACAGCACAAACTGTGCTGATTCTCGGCATTAAAATTAAAGGCCCATTTAGGCGACCCGACCAGGTCTCCCTAAATCGTGGCCACGCCCCTTCGGCCCTGAAAACGGGTCGTCTAAACTGAGCTCCTGGTCACGTTTTTGCTGCGAGACCAGGCAGGGAGGTCGGGTGGAAATTCCATCCGATTTAGGGCAAAAGGGTGGGGGTAAGTAGGGCTCCCACCACTCTGCCCTGTAAAGCCTCGCCCGGTTGTGCTCTCACTGCCTGGTTCCCCGTTTTCTATTATTTTGTGATGGATGCATCCGATAATTAAGAAAAAGAAGTATTGACAGAGTTGCTGGAGGTGTAAAAGCCTCACAAATTTTTATGGGACACCTCACATAGGGTTGCCAAATTATTTAGGGGAAAAAAATCATACTTGTCTTTTGAAGAGGAAAATAAAAATCATATGAAAGGGGAAAAAATTAAAATTTAGTTACTTATTGCCTTAAATACATATATTTTCGGGCTTGTTGGTTTCGTTTCAGTGTTACAGCTAGAGCCACATTGTACACCTACTATAACAAGAAAAGGAACACTCATTTTTAAATTTATGGGTGCTATTTCTCCCTTCCCACCACCTTGCATTTATTTCGTTTCATCATAAGCACTAACATGTCGTTTGGAAATTAGTTAAATTGTATAGTTTACCAAAAATAAATTGTTTCCGCATACTTTATGGTTCCGTTCAGAAATGACGGCGAGCGGACATGAGTCGACTGGAATACAACAATATTAATGGTCCGCTATTATTGCCTCGACTCCGATGCGATAATCAAAGGATGCGAGCGAACAAAAAATCTCTGGCTAATGGGCATTTTTTCTTGCAGGAGGTTGTAAAACGTTCAGTTACATGTGTTGTATACTTGCTTCGAAATAAAGTATTTTCGCTTACTCTATTCGTAGGAAAAAGTATAACAGACAAAAATAAAATATGATACTTTATAATACAGTATCGTTGACAACCCTAACCTCACATGCCCTCTGTTATAACAAAGACGCAAGAAATGAGGCATTTCAGTTGTCATCCGCTAGAAATTCCGGAAATCTTCACCATCCAACACGTCAAAGAATCTAAAGTGACTGAACATATGCCTTTATAAATATAATTGGTTGGCGCATGTCTTTTTTTCTTTTTCCTAGACTTTTCGCACATTGTCAAGCAGTCAGGGTTACACCAAGAATCTGTGGTGGTTTTGTTAAATATGGGGCCATACATATTTAATTTAAATATTAGAACATTAACAAAACTTGTAACCAACTAATACTATTACTAGTATTGCTATTAAATGGATCGTACAAATTTCAGAGCAAGACGGATATACGCGTGGTGGTAGGATGCTAGTGCGGTAGCTACCAGATCGGGCCGGCCGACGAGTCGTCTAAATGCAACACTGTCGACGGGAGGAAAGTGAAATCGGGAACGGGACAGGGTGATCGGGAACGGGTCGTCTAAAGGGGCCTTAAGACTCCCATTCCGTTTTTCTTCTTCCTTACGTTAAATATCTTCGTTTACATCTCGTGTAAAAACTGTCACAGGGATACTGAGCACTACAAATCATTTTTAAAACCAATAAAATTACCAGTAATGATTGCAGGCTAGCTATTTAGCAACTGAAAACTTCACTCAAGTCCAATGTAAAATACAAACGCATAAAATGCCGTATTATCGACTATCATAGATTATTGAACTAGCATTTGAGTGTTAACTACTAACATATAACATTTTATTTTAATTACTATACTTAAGGCTAATTACCACACGTTCTTGTTCAATTCCAACATTTTTACCAGTTTTCCAGAAAAATCATTCTCTGCATCATTAATTCTTAACAATTTTGCTGCCTTACTCTCCTTACCCAAAAGTAAATACTATTCTCTTTGCCCAAGGAGAATATTCTTGCAAAGGTTAAAATAGGTTGTAAAGCAAAAACTCTTTCACTATAAATTTACGGCTGTCAGGTTTCTGTGGGACAAATGATAAGCGATTGTAAGGCAGGTGAAAATAAACGAAGACACAAAAATTTTTCGACAACTTCTTCTTTTACTACTTCATCAAAGCCTGATACCGCCGATCCCTTATACGGTGTCCAAGAAAGCAAAACGGTTAAACTTGCGAATCTCAGCTCCAACCTCTATATTGTGAACTTTAGCCAAGATGTCTCTCAGATTATATCGATCGTATTATTCCGCCATTACAGTATCGTTTACGAGGGAGAGGCTACGACCACTCGGTTTTGCTTCATTCTTTTTTTCTTCTTTTGATTTTGGACTACTTTGTATCAGACGAACAAGTGGTTTACTTATTCATAATTTCTTCTCCTCCCAGAATTTTATCATTCTTTCACTGAGGTTCGTCCTCCTTTCTTCAGATCAGATGGTTTTGGACTTCGCACATTGTGCCTGGAACCACCTGAATTTATCAGTTTTCATTTGAAACACTACTCGATTCATTATTGCTACATAGTCTCACATGTGCCTTAGGCTGCGCAGCCCTTATATGGTTTCTTGAGCAGAAAACGCAAGAAGTGAATAACGTCGGATAAAATTCCTAAGACCCGTGGACTTGGTCACAGAAGGAAATCTCCGGCTGGGGCTCACTCGTTTCCCTGCGGAACAACCTGCACTGGAACAATGATGGAAGTTCCTCACTTGTATAGCGGTCTAGAGGACAACGTAAAAAAAAAATTTAATGGCTTTAAATTTTTCTTCTGAAAAATGGCTTAATAATTGATAGGGCACTTCGTAATTAAGTTATTGTACCAAAAAACTAAAAATGGTTATATAACGCTAATTTATGCAAAGGTAAATGTACCGTGGCGTTACATCCTCCCACACTCCCAGTTTTTTGCGAAAGAAAGTGCAATAACACTTAAAACATGAGCAATATTGCTATAATTACTGAACAGAATAAAAAGAACAATTTGTTGAAATGCATTTGGCCTTCGCCGCAAGAACTCCATTCCAGTGCCTGCCTTCTACATGATTACTAACTTCACACGGTCAGGCTCACAGGGCCGCAAGATTTCACACACGTTTCCCTCCACTTCACTGAATCTTGTAACATTTTTTCTCCAGTCATCTTGTGTTTATCACTATCGCATATTGCTAAACTCCATATATCCAATCGTAGGCCATCGTATGCACTACTGTTTGTGAAAATAGCAACACCAGGAAAGAGGCATGTGATTACAGTAAAGTTTATTTCACTCATTAGGAACATGGCAAAACACAAATGATTATAATTTTGCAACAATACATGCACTTTGACAGTGAGTATTCAGTACAGTGTGAAGTCGCCACGTGCTGTAATCAGAGCCTCTAGACGTCGTGGTATAGATCAAAAAGTGTCTGGTTATGATGCTGGAGAAAACACTACCACGCCCGCAAAGCAGAAGCAACAGAGCGAACTTGTTGCCGACCGACCATATCCCAGACATGTTTGACGGGTGACACGTCAGGCGAACGTGCAGGCCGGGAAGCAGTCGTACCTGTCGTTCTTCGAAGAAAGCTCGCACGCTCGTGACCGCGCATTATTCTGCTTTCAGGAGGGGCAGAACTCATGTAACGCTTCCTGCTTAGATTGCTCTCATTACATAGGAGGCGAGATCCCATGTTATAGCAAGTGGCACCCCAGACCATCAAACTTGTCGTATATCGACTAAGCTGTTTAACAGTGCAGTCTGCCCGATTATTATATTCAACACGATAAGGGAGCGTCCATAAACTACTGGGCTTCATTTTGAACTACCATTAACCCCCCTCCCCTCCTCCCCTCACTTAACTTGAGGTCCTCCCTCCTTTTTGAGTGGCACGTAGTCTTTTTCCCTATTAGTTGCATTTAGTACTATTTTCTCATAATAGACTACCATTTAAATTATATGCGTATAACAGGAACATAAATTATTTGCGTTATATACTTTACTATAACTATAAATATTGTGAATAAAATGTTGGCACTAGCCACTCCTGCAGTTATTATGGTCAGTTATTGGAAAAAACTTCTTTCTCAGGTATATTCAGAGATATTTTTCTTCTTGTGGTGTTACTAAACATATCCTCTTTTTCTCATTCATCACCTTTCATTAATTGATAAGATGAAACAAACTACACCTGTCGCGTGAAAAAAAACTAAGAAGAGCGGTATTTTTTATGTTCTTTTTCTGAAGTTCTGTCACCTTTCTTTCTACATCACCAAGGAATTATTCTTTGATCTGCTTAAAAGATTTTTATAACTCACTGGATAATGAAAACTCGTTGGCAAAACATTTTCGACAAACCTCGTTAAGTTTGATGTACGGCACTACTTCCTTCACATCACACTTTGAAATTGAAATAAGACTTCAGCGACCACCATAATTAATTTTGTTCTAAAATTCACTTGATAGAAAAAATTAAATTGATTTTATCAACGAATGGAATGGTCACACGTCGGCGATCCTAATCAAAGCTTTTTTTCTTATGGTTTTACGCCTCATCGACGTCGAGGTCGTTAGAGGCGGGATGGGACTGGTGACAAGGAACGGGAAGGAATTCGACCATGGCCTATTGAAGGAAGCATCCCGGCAATCGCCTGGAGTGATTTCGGGAAACCATGCAAAACCCTAATCTGGATGCCCGGAGGGGGATTCGAACCGGCGTCCTTCCGATAGCTAATCAAAGCAGCTTTATTTCAAACCATCAAAACAATACCAACTATAGGCTAACTGCCTTAGAAAATCCCGGGTGACATTTGTAAGGGCTTTTAAGTCTAGGTACGGAATAAATAACGTTTTTCGAATCGTTATCTCTGTTTAATGGTTCAAGTGCGTCTGCCGCGTACGATCCAGCGCTATGATTTCAAGTCTCGAGCATGAGCAGCATTGTTGGCATGTAGCATATCTAGATTACATACGGCGGTAATTAAATGTTGGAAATATATATCCGCATACTGTTGTGTACCTTATTTTAACTGTGACAAATAATTTGAATGAAAAGCTACATGGCTTCGCTAGGAAATCCTAGCTTTATACCCTCTATTTCCGCCCCCCCCCCTCTCATAGATCAAGCCACGTAGTTTATGGACGCTCCACAGCGTCTAACACGAACGCTGCCATCACTGTAGGCTTAGTTGAAGGGAGACTACATTTTGCCACTCAGCATGCCATTGCCCATTGCAGTCTGAGGCGTTGTGGACTCTGGTCAATGGAAGCCGATGAAATGATATGCGTGCCACCCGTTCAGCAGACCGAGTCGATCCGTCGATGAAGTATTCCATCTTCGAGCCAATACTGTGGGCGAAGCTGTTCTATCAGTTACTGCCATGCGAACAACACACATGCCATTTCGCGGAATGATCAAATTGTGTGATCCAGTACCGAATCGTTGCTGAGTACGACCTTCTAGTATCCACTGCTTCCACACACTCATCACAAGAGGTTCGGATCTTAGGACAAGTCATATTTTATTCCTGACTTCTTTTTGAGCTGAAATTCTGAGTTAAAGACTGATTCAACGTTTCTGATTGTATTTTATATACCATATAAATGCATATTCAGACCATTCTGCTACTTTTGGTCATATTTCATTATTATTTACCGTCATATAGTCATATTTTCAGAAAAAATCTGGTAGTTTTTTTATAGTACCGGGAATTCACTAGATATAGATGAGAAGGAATTAAGGTAATTATTCACAGAACTGTACTTCTGCAATACAGATGTGGGGAAAAAACTAATTTTCACTGTGGTCAGAATTCACCCGTCACGAATTAAAGTTATACATTACTGTCACTCTCTAAACGTTAAAGTTACGCCCGCCTTTTAATCCCGAAATTACAGCAGAAACATGCCTGTGTCGATCCGCGTCAATCAATACTGCAATGAAACATCCTGTCATCGTTAAACCTGCAGTGGATCAGTGAGTAGACCTACCGCCATGTCGAAGATAAAATTTTCTGAAAGTGCGAAGTTACATAAGGGAATTTAGAGAGGAGAGTTTTAGTACAGATGAAGAGAGTTCTATTCCCGTAAATGAAATGAAATTAAAGTGACCTCAACAAAACGATTTAAAATTTAACTTCCCAATGCTGCAGTGAGTGCAAGGAAGCAAATTTATGCTGTTTACTTGAAAGCGGCACTGCTAGATATAATAAACTAGCCTCGTACCCGCGACTTCGTACGCGTGGATTAAGAATTTTTTTGACAGAATTAAATATAGTAAGTTGTTGGTAACGAAGGATTAGTCCCAAACAATACCAAGTCGGCATAATATGACAGGAAAGCTATCACTATACCATTCTACCGTCGAACCTGCCTCTTGAAGAGAATTAATTTCCAACATATTTCTGTCACTATTCGATAAGGTCTCAAAATTTCGTGACTACAACTGTTAATCATACTGGAAAAAATATCCTGTGCCCTTCATACAGATTTCCTTATAAAATTCCATCACAACGAAATAGCCATTTGGTCGTCATAACGTATCGAAAAGACAGAGACTTACATCCCTAATTATAACAATATTACTGTGGTTCACACTTACACACTGACTGCGAACAAAACCTGAAGGATCATTATAACGTAAAAAAGTATACACCTACAACATTGCAAGAATACCTACGATTTGCCTCGCATTGCACCCCTAACTTTCTAATATCTACGGTTTAACATTCAATCCGAATAACCTACGGCCCAGGTCTGACTCTTACGATGAAAAACAATTTTTAAAAATCTTATCCCCAACGGAGATGTGAACCGGAGACCATGACGTTTGTAGGCCAGCGCTTTAGCCACTCAGCTGCCAGGCCACTACGGGGAAACTCGGTACGGAGTCGTCCACATCCAACGTGTCTGTCTACCGCCGTATTTCGAAGTTATGAGACAAATGTGTTATTTATACAGATAATTTTTCAACCAGATGTAGACAGTATTTTTCTCCTTGTTTCAAAGGATAAGTGTGCAAAGTTTCATCCAGAACGGATAAAAACTGTGGATTTGTATGAAGAACAAACAAACCAACAAACATACATTCATCTTTATATATAAAGATGATGTGTAATTGAGCATGTTATGATGTATAGTAAATTAAATGTTTGGTCATATTTTGCCATGTTTAGGTCATATTTACTCATTTTTAAGGTCATATTTGCATGCATATTTCTCCATTTTTTTGTCATAAAGATCCGAACCGTACTCATCACTGTTGTAGCAGCGTGCCCTGTACGATCCCTTAAGTCACGCTACGACAAACTCGTTTTCTATATACCAATCATTCTGCTACTTTCGAACTCACACGGTGATATTGCTCCTTTCGACGTCGACAAGGGATACCGGCACTAGAAAACTTTTCCCTCACTGAGTGTGCTGTAGTATTGCCTTGACTAGTCACGCAAAGGAGACACTGCTTGACCTTCGTGCACACCATCTCTCTGTTATCGCAATCACTTGTTATGATTTTACTTCAGATTTTGGAGCGATTCAGACCATTCTTTCTGTTTGTTGCAACTTTCACAAATGTTTTTGGCTAACACGTGCTAATCATTCTCATTAAGGTCGACACTCTATCATCGACTAGTCTTCACAACACACATAACGTTCATGTCTTTGTACGCATCCTCAAAGGCGCAATTCTAATGTATTAACAACCTCTACAGGTTTATCTCAAAGGTGCCTAATATTTTCGAATTGTTTCTTTTAGCTGAGTGCATAAGTAAAGTAACAGCCAAAGTGAATTCTGTTCCGTTGACATAAAGTTTATCATTTTTCTGTCAAGTTTCTTAATGTTGTAGATTTGAACTAAACCAAAAGTAATGTTTCCGAGAATTTAGTTTCTCTAAAAATAGCTAAACGGATTGTGTGCCTTTAAAAATTATTAATCATTATTAAGAAAATATATAATATTTATTTTGTATATTTCCACTGTTTGATTATTTATTATACAGTTAATGCCAATTCTTTACACATATTCTTGATACAGTATTCCTATGTTTCAAAATTCACTACCTTTCCTGCTCATCGCAGTCCTTTACTGAATCAGGAAAAATTCCATATTTGTGTACTACGTCCTTTTGTCTGATTTTATTGACTTCACTTTAAAAGTTTTATGCATATTGAAGCAGTGCCTCCCGCATTTGTTGTAAGAGTATTATTATCTCCAATTGAGCTAATTTCTGCTTATGTTTTCAGAAAGTAATTAGCCGCATGTGCCAATGATTTTTTTTCCGTAACCTCTACTAGCAAAATACTTTTGCCTGTGTGAAGTAAAAATTTTTGACAATTTCGTATTTATAAAACTTCTCCCACTGGATTTCCCTTTTAGCGACTTATTTCGATCACGGATGCTTTGAAGTCTTCAAATATGATGTTGTTGCTGTATTTATTTAAGATACAACTTGTCGGTCAAAGTATTTACAAAAAACATTCCGAAGATGTTAATATGATACATAACATCGAATGATCAGATTAGACCCATTCATTTCGTTAGGCAAGCGCTCAAGACTGAAATCACATTCAGATGGCATTTATACGGCAGCTAATTCGTCATGTAGCAACTGTCAGGTGACTATGCAAATTGCTATTTTGCATAATGGCTTAAATGTGTTATTTCCTTGATTTTATAGCTTATTGAAAATTTGTGGGTGGAATTCATTGATAAAATATTGCAGCGTTAGTTAGTTTGAATTATCTATAATCGGGATTTGCGATTAATAAATACAATATTAATCAGAGGAATAAAATGCTATATTTCCATTCGTAACTATGAATGAAAGGAAAAAAGGCCTATAAATTATTGATATAATTGACCTCGGTCGCTGGATTCTTATTCTAGTTGCAGCTATTCACAATATGCATTAAGAAAATTAGTCAGAGTTAAGGATTTCAACTATTCTTTTTCTTCTACTCCACCTTTTCCTAATATTTAGAAGTCGGCTGCCTTTGATGAGTTTTACTCATCGTTGGCATGATCAAAATTGGAGGTTTGGTCTTATGACCGCATGTCTTGCAGACGTTAATGGGGCAAGTGAAGAGCTGCCATCTGTCTGCGAAGCGTATAGCTGTGATCTGTGTTGTTTTTCTGTGAAATGTGTAATTTATGAGGAAGAGATCGGGGACCGTCCGGGCAGTCACCTCGGGGCTGCGGAACGCAGTCAGGACGGCCCAGGCTCGTGTCCGGTTCCGTTGTATCTTCCTGGTCCAGCTTGCGGTGCGGCATAACACAGAGCTACATTGGCGGGCGAGTTACAGACTTTAAATGTAGACTATTAAACATTGGCGAGTAGTTTATGTAAAGAGACATGTATTGTCTCCTGTTAATCGGAGTGAAGTCTTTAACAAAATAGTGTGTAAATGGTTGTTTTTGTAAGAAAATTGTGAATGGCACCAACGCGTGCCTGGGTCATATTACAGGATCAACCCAGTCGAAAGGACAGAAAGATATGTACAATCACGAAATATGTATGGTAAAATTCTCGGGATGAACATTTCTCACGTTTGGCAACATAAGACAAATTTGCCTTGTGTGTCGAATTCAAGGACTCATTTATGTCAATAGGTAGACTTACACCATAGGACTCAAGTGTTGGCGAATACCTGACTGGAATGACATTTAAAGATTCGCCGTAGACCCGCCATATAGTGCGGCAAATTGAGTGACCATGAAAGTCACACTGGTTGCCAGTACTTGAAATTTTTAAAAATATATTTCATATCGCAAGCAATGTGGCATCCCTCCAAGTCACGCGCACCAATGAAATGTCGTTTCTGATTAATGGCGTTGCCTGTTGGTGAATGGGTGGAGTCTGATCGAAAAACTGGGGGCGAGGTAACTGCTGGAGGAAGTCACCTCGATGGAAGTAAAATTTTATTCGATCGGAGACCAAAGTAAACTCATTCGGCAGAACAAGTGCGTCGATAGCGAATAGATCCCGCCTTGTCGCCCACAAGACAAACCTGCCTGAGACGAGCTGACTGAATGCACAGGATCACACCAATTCATAAGCAGCGTACCGCAGGGCCGGCGTTAGAAAAGGGGGAGGAGAGGATAAGCGGGTCAAATGTACCCCGGGCACGCCAGTCGAGGGAGGCCCGATGACCGGCCGGAGGGGCTCCGTGGTCCAAGAATCGGCCCGGGAAGTGGTAGTGCTGAAAGGAAAAAAAAAAAAAGATCGCCAATCTAGGCTGAGATAAGGCCCCATCAGATGAATCTGCCACGGACCCCAACCGGTTACGTCATTGCTAAGAACGCTTATCCGGGGCCCGAGAATCCTAGCATCAGCTCTGGTTGGGCCGACAGCTGGTGGGCTGTTCCATGCTTCGTTCGGCAACTCTGTGGACTATCGACTGACTCTAATTATCAACAATGCTCTACAAAGTGGTTCTGTACCCATAATCTAAACTAAGTCAATATCACTCTCATATCAGGAATCTAATTTGTTTTCAGTGCCATGTAAATTATCCGCGTTAGTAAAATACGTTCTGCCTGGAGGCCGGACGTGAACTCAGAGGCCCGGAAACCTTCGGTGAGTGACAACATTCGGAATTTTAGTTATAATAGCTGCAATCACAGCGCTGCGTGGCTAACCAGGAAATTTCAAATAAATAACTACATTTCATTTTATTTGCTCTCATATTTTTATAGGTCTGTTTAGGAAGTAACTGCACACAAATAAGAAGGGCTGACAAAAATAATGATAACGCGAGGACATATGTGACTTTAGTCTCTGAGAAATTACGAAACATGTCAAACAAGTAAATAATTGCTATTCATCTTTCAAATTAAGATTAAGTTAGAAAATTTTACGTAGCAAAAAAAAAAAAAAAAAAAAAAAAAAAAAAATTTCATTCATTTTAACTGGCTTTGTGGACGTAATTGAGAATACATAGCAGAAAAACGGAAGGTGCAGATAAAAAATATTATATTGCCAAGCAGAGATGTGATGTTCAGAATTTTATTGCGAGTTTTTTAAATAATTGTCTATTCTGTTCACTCCTCATTGCCTGTTGTGAAAGAAGTAGCGAAAATACCAACGGCAGAGCGGGATTTTGATATGGAAAAAAAGGTAACTTTTTTATCACAATGTATAAGGTGGTTATCAGTATGCACTTCAATTGTGCCTCATTTATTCGCAAACCACTCTTTGATAATAATCTTTAAGGCTGTGTCACAATTAAATATTAATATTTTATAAATTAGTAAATAATCAACTAATAGCAATTATTTTAATGTTACATGTTTCTGCGACATTAACAGTCACTTTAATAAAATAAAATATTTTCACGAATAGAATAAACCATTTAATTCAATTGAGTACTATGCATGGGAAGTGATACCGCATCATCCGTCAGATTTTAAAATTCAAATCTCAAAATAGCAGTTTTTCGTTAATCATAGCATGTCTTATCACTTCGTAACAATACATTATACTTCAAGTTTTATTTTAAATATGTCAATGTGACTCAATAGTTCAAATAAAGACAGAAAAGTACTCCACTGGTTCTTTGTCGCCGGGATGAAATTTGGCTAAAAGGCATTTGTTACGAACAAAAAACGTTGAGAAATCAGTGTCACATTCATTTAAGCCGAATGTGTGGCCTTGTCGCGAGTTTGCAAGACTGTTAAACGGTTCTCTCGGTAAGACACACTTTTCTTTATGTGCGCTTTTACGAGAGCGCATATCTCTCAAGGCGCAGTTGTGCTGTTACAGTATTAGAGGTTGTTAAGGGCCACCTGAGGCTGCACACGCAGCTGCGAGTTGTGAACACTTGGCGCGCTCACAAACCATAAAGTATTTCTGTGGACAGGGCGTGGCTCCCGGACCGACATTCCGAGCTCATGCATCGCGATCTGGAGCACCGCTCACCGACCACCGAGGTTGGGAAAGCAGCGTATGTGGCCTGCTGGAGCAATCTTCCGAGCAGCTGGAGGCTACTAATTAACGTTACTAGCTAAACACTGGCTTTGATGGAATTCTTTTTTTTCACTTGTATGAAATAAAAAAATTCAGTGTGGCTAGAAGAAGGGTTGTATACCTGTTGTTGTTGTTGTTGGGGGGTTTCAGGGCGCGTCGAGTTGTATATGTGCGACATCTAAAGGCGCGTTCCCACGATCCCTTGTAACGAAGGCGAGACGAGACGGGACCTCATTAGCCGAAGTGTAGGGACGACCGCGGGCCGCAGGTTAGTCCTAGCTTACCTCGCCGCCACTGCCTCACCACGTTGCCTAGTGTCGTTTGTCACAGAGCACTTTACAGCAACAGAAGGGGTGTGCACCGCTGCTGCAAACCGATGGCAACAGCGCACCGCTACACACGCCTGTGATGTTTACCGACTCAGAGTGGGTAGTTGCGTCTCGTCTCCGCTAGCAGAGGCGGCCCTGTTCCCATGGCGTGTGGTCGAGTATTCGTCCTGTCCCGTCCCGTCTCGCCTTCGTTACGAGAGATCGTGGGAACGGGCCTTTAGGCTTTTTGGAAAATATGCTGTCAATGCGACATGAAATAATCATAATAAGCTGATATTTGGTGTTGGTTATAAGTAGCACGTCACGAAGTTACGTATCTTGTCCTAAAGAAAATGACGTGGCATCGGACTACCTTTACAGCGTTATTTTAAAAATATTTTGGTAAGAAACAGAAGGAAAAAAGTAGTGCAATCGAATCGTATTTCGGAAGTGAAGTTGAATAATACTATGGGTTTCTCCTTGTTTTGTAATGTTATCTTAATAATGTTATTAATGAGAAAGTTTGAATGGATGGATGTTTTGATGTTTATATATTGGCCTCAATCACGTCTTATAATTGCTCTACAGATTTAAGTAAATTTTGGCAGGCTGCTAACAAATAGTCTAGGTAGTAACATGGCATGGTTATTATTTCGTAAAAACGAAAAGTTACTTTGGGCATTGTCATTGTCATTTCCAATTTCACCAACACCAAAGGTTCTCCTACTTCGTAGAAGGTACTTGCTCATTTAATCCTTTGCTTCTAACGTAAATCACTTACACTTCTCTTCAGAGATCAAAGCGAAAACGTTATTACATATTTAATGATACATTCAGTTTAAAAGTGTAAAAATCACTTGATAAACTAATAATTACGGAGTTGGAAATATAAATCAGTTCTTAATCTTAATTTTTTTAAAGCCATATGTACTTAGTTTCTGGTATTTTGCACGTAGAAATACACTTCTGTTGGCAGATTGAGGAGATGAAAATAAAACATTATTTTTATGTTTCTTTAACATGTCTTAAAAGTACAGAATTAAAAAAAAAATGCCCGAAACGTCAGCTGATGACAGATAACGGTAAGAAAAATATGGATAATATACAAACTAAAAAATTTGCATTTTAAAATAAAGGTTGGTTATTGTTTTTGATTAAACTATGATTAATGTATTTTTGTGATTTGTTGAAACTTTGAATGTTCTATCCTTATTCAAATCCTTTAGTAAGTTTGCGTATGTTTTACTAAATCAACCATAACCTTAACCAAGAGTAGTAATTGTCCCACAGACATTCGTTTCCTTTGACAGATTGATAAATTAAAAGAAACTGGCAATAATATTATCAAGGATCATAATGGAGAAGCAATAAATTATTACTTTAACGTTGAAATTTTTATATCAAAGCGGAATATAGAATCGACATATAGACAAAAGAAAACCAATATACCGAGAGGAAATGATTTTTTTTTAAAAGTTAGAAATATCGGCAAAACAAAACCAACATCCAAAGAGGAAATGAAGTTTAAAAAATTAGTAATTTTAAGACATGGTGGGCAAACGCAATCAAATCCTCAAATGAAACTTAGTAAAGCTTGGATTATGAAATTATTCAGAGTTCACAATTAAGAAGAAATTAATTAGTCCCTTAACATGTAAATTTCTATTCTAAAGCAAAGTTGACTGATCAAATAGATGTTAAATCTTATGGTAATTGCGTTTTGATGTAAATAAATTTGTATTATTATATGGAATACTTATCATTAAAGAGAACTCTTAAACTAAAACACACTTTCAAGACAAGATTTTGGATATGCTGAATGTTTTTTTTTTTTTTTTTTTTAAAATGTTGTCTACTATATAATTTCCTAAGCTCACTCATTCACTCACTTAAATAGCTATTGGCTGGAGAAGCGTGTCACGTGTCACGTGTCAGCCTTCGCTCGCGAAACAGCGACCAGAGATATCATTAGAATAAATTTGTGGTTATGTCCGCAATTTAAGCTAAGCAACTGATATCACAGTAATTGCCATAATTCATTCATTAAATTAGCTTTTCGTAACGTTTCATAGTTAGAAATTTTTTGATAAACTTTTGGCTGAAAAAACGTCGTTCTGCTTTTCAGTAATATGTTGTTAATTAAAGCAACTTAAAAATATTAAATTACTCATCGTGTCTGCTGTAACCACGAATGCCAATTGTCATTCCCGCTTAGGCTAAATTTCAATTTAATTAAAACTTACACTAATGTTGTTGCTTGACCAAAGTTTATGCATTACGCTTATTTGCTTTTTAGGTATTATACTGATCACTTTCGTTAATGGTCTTTGTTCATGTTCCTTGTACGTGAGTTATAAGGTTATTTTAAGTGGAAATCAGACCAAATATTTTACCGAATTGACTATTCTGGCAATTAATTTCTTCGGAGTTGCTCAACTGTTTAATAATGTGGAATGTGTATTACTTTCTCTGGCCGTTACAGATACTATGACAAATGATTACATTATGAGTGTTTGCATAAAAAAAGTGATGTTTCCGAAGTAAACAGGAATTTTTTCAGAGTGAACTTTAAGGGTCAAAAAGAAGTAAAGTTTGTATTTAAGTAAGTTAGGGTCTATGACCTTTGAAACAATTATGCGCTTGCGCTTTCGTCGCTGTTCGTGTATAATACCTACCTCTATTAATGCTTCTGAGTTCTTCAAGCTCAAGAGATTTTATTCACGCTGAAAAACGGGACAAATGAGGTCAACCTGTCATAATCTTTCATCCTAAAAACTAGACCTATTCTAGACCCGTGACGATACGTAAAAAAACTGTCTCGGGCTTACACAAGTTATTTATAAAGTTCTATCTTCAATTTCAGTTTTATGGAAAACCTCATACAATGTAATCTATAAAGTGGTATGGAAAGAAGTCATAACTACTGAATATCCTTAAATCTTAAGACAAAAATGTGTAATAATAAATACCAGAATTTATGGAAGAAAATGCCGAATTTCAGATAAGATTTTAAAAGACAAGGACAAATTAATATAAGATGCAGCGGGAATTAACGCTTTAACAGCAACTGTTTTGAAATATAAATTTCGCAGAAAATTTTGGAATGTCATAAAGTTTCCAATTTATATGTTAGTTTTAATTAGTCTATCTTCCCGTAAAACTTCGATCTTGAAATTTTCTAGAATATCATCATAACTGAAAGAATTTTTTTATATATATGCTTAACGTTTCTCTAACAGCGAGGTCTTTAGAGACGGGAAAGGATGGGGGGCAAGGAATGGGAAGGAATTCGGCCATGGCCTTTTGAAGGAAGCATCCCGGCATTTGCCTGGAGTGATTTAGGAAACCATGGAAAACCCAAATCTGGATGCCCGGACGGAGATTCGAACCGCCGTCCTCTCGAATGCGAGGCCAGAACGCTAGCCGTTACACCACCACGCTCGGTAACTGAAAGAAAAGAACCAGAAAATTAACTTTTAAAATAAACCATCTAATTTTTTGTTTTTTTTTAAATCAAGTACCTCAACTTAAAATGTTCTCCCTTATGTATGATAGTTATGAGCGGAGCTTCAGTTTTTTTGCTAATCTAATGAAGCCTTCGCTGGTTAATAAGGCAATTTACTGTCTAACTTCGAATGAGCAATTCAATATACGATTTTAAATGATCAAATGTCTGTTGTGAGCTTAGAACCTTCTTTTGATGATTGAGTGATGTCAACAGCTGGGTCAGCTTTGCAGACAGCAGGTTATATATAAAAATGATATTCTGGTAGTAAATAATCAAGATCAGAATCATATAAATCTGATTAATAAATGTCTTACAAACAACAATACCTATTAAGACCGCTTCTCATTTCATACAGCAGCTAATGACGTACTCAAGAATTATATGGCAGGATACTTACCGCATTAAACAAGTCTCTGAGTCGAAAAAGATGTTAACACCAGGGTCTTGTGCGAAGTGCTGCTGTTAATTAGCGAGTGATTATGATTTAGTGTCCCGCTTATAGCTCGTTCAATTAATTACAGCTTGTGTTCGTTTTCCGTGAGGAGGCTGTGGAAAGAGGCGAGCCCACGCTACCAAAAAACAGGCCACTCCTCCAAGCAGCCAACAGGTGGAACAGTAGTCATCAGGCTTTTTCTTTCTTTTCTTTTCCTTATGCTTTACGCCTAGTCAACGTCGACGTCATTAGACGAAGGAAAGGAACGAGGAGGAATATGGCCATGGCCTTTTAGAGGAACCCTGGAACGATTTCGGGAAACCATGGAAAACAGAAATCTTGATGGTCGGACGCGGATTCGTGCCTGCGTCTTCCAGAATGCAAGGCCAGAACATTATAGTGTTTTAGAAACTGACTTTTTAATGACATCCTGTTCCAAAACTGCATCTTTGTGGACACTTTATATAAAGAGGCTTTCTGAAAGATCACATATCTCAAAAAATTTTGAATAAAATTCTAGAATGGTGTTCTTCTTTGGCACAGTTAGAACAGCAAACTTACAGACAACAAAAGCTAGAAACCTTATATTAGGTTACATTTTTAGTGACTTCTCTGTACTTTGACATACCCACAGAATTTATAAACGATTTTTTTTGTCTTCCTGCAGGCTGCAGATCTTCCACTTGTGTTAACCAGACTTATATTTCTCAAAACGTAAGAAACTCTCCAATTTAAGATCGTTCTGTAATCACTTTTCAATTAATTTCTTTTGCATAAAGGTTTAGATTATTTTAACATTCCACTATTTTCTGTATTCGTTTCTCACAAAAGTTCTGTAAGAAACCTCTTGCATTTGTACGTAGGACTATGCATCATCCTGAAGGGAATTTACTTTTAGTGAATTTTTTTTCGTGTGATTATAACGTTTTCTTAGTTTTGTTCCTTCATTCACTTGTTGTAACTCTAGTTGTAATACGAAAATATATACTGTTTGACATTTAATTTATTGTTAATTTAATCAAATCTTATGACTTATAGACCTTAGTCCCTTATTAAAAAAATGGTACATTAAAAAAATTATTATAATTAAAAAAAACTATTGTCACTCCATGAGAGCTAAAAAACCTTGCTTTCGTTTACAGACAGAGTGCTGTTTAATATTCTCATGGAAGCCATAATAAACCAGTGACTGATAGGTATAAGGTTCCTATTTCCTTTCCTCCCCTATCTTCTATTTAACGAATATTCTGAAACAACTAGTATTCAAAGCCTACTTCATGCTGAAAAAGCTAGTTTTCCAAGGGAATCATCACGTTAAAGGATTGTAAAAATTCAAATCGCAATGGAGACTCGAACAGGGAGGCATTACTCCATTTATACACATTTAATTTTGTAACCTTTTCTTGAACACTTTGTCTTTTAACCATTTCAGAAAAAATTTGACGCTCTCTTCTGAACGAAATTTAATGACGACGCTTGGATGCAGTTCAGCTTGTCTTATTCCTGCAAAATAAATAGCACTGCACTCTAGTCAGGGTTCAAGATCGTTATAACAACTTGTTTTATCTGTTGCATGGTTTGTTACAATTTTTGACAAAATTTGAATTTTCAACCAGAATATTAGTTCGGTCATCACGATACAAATCACAGAATTGTTTCATGCATTTAACATTAAAAAGTAATGTGAACAACTCATGACTGATTTTTCTCATTTAATCTCCCTTGTCTTAGAGCGAAAACTTTGTACGATCGTAAGTAAAGATTACCAAAACAGGGTAACATGTGATATTTTTAACTCTGTTCACTCTGTTCACGTATCAACCTAATAAACCTAAATATCAATGGCAACATTAAGAAATTCTCAGCTTTGCTTATACAGTATAGATGGCAGTGTTACGTGAAAGAAGTTTTGTCTGTGACCAGGCATTGTCTAATAGTTAATAAATTATAAAACATAATTGCAAGAGAGTAGCAACACATCTTATTAAATGACTGGATACAGTGTGAAACAGCATTCACATTATTATTATAATTATTGTTGTCGTATACATACGCTGAGTAGCAAGCAAAGTCAATGAGTCGCTTATGTACTACCCCTCGTATGGATTACTTTGCTCAGAGAAAGGTTCTAGCTAAAGTATCAAGGCACTGCTCAGTTGTTTTAGCTGACATGTCAGTTAGTTCCAAATAAACCGAATCTATAAAATGTATCTTCAGACAGCTACTGCCTGATGGATTCGACGTGATCGGAAAGTAGTTATTACGCTGCAGTGGAACAATAAGCGATTTCTTCTGTCTCTATTACGGACGGCGAATGATTTCACGATTTACTGCAGGTCACACATTCTTTTTTCTTTTTCTCTAGGGCGTGGCTACTGGCATATTATTTCCGTCGAATCTGTTATTATCTTTGTGAACGATACTTGTCCTTGGTTTCAGACTTTTACTTGAATTAGAAATAACGTTTTATTGCTACCAATTGCGTAAGGTACGGTAGCAAAAAGTTACTACCTTCATTTTCGAAACATGTGGTTTAAAAAATAACAATTTCCGAAGATGAAATACAAACTTCCCTGTAATTTTAAATATTAAAAATGTCTTGCAATATTCCTGTACAATAAAAATGAAATCCTCATGGTCTTTAAAACACGTTAATGACATCATTATATGGTTTTGTGTAGTAATTACTTCAAGACTAGTCGGATTCCTTTTACACTTTAGTATATATTGATGGTTAAAGTAACATGTATGGTGTCGTTTTCTTGATTTAGTTACGTCACTTTAATATATTTCTGGACAGAGTCGTATTTTCTATGTGCTCCAAGCCCTTTTACCCACTTCACTTCAAGTTATGTTTAGCAACTGAAATGAGTCACCAACTTACGGGTCTACTGGGACCCTATATAAACACTATTTATTCTTACTTCCAAAATTGATCACAATATCGAAAATCTGATAAACTAAAACCCCAAATACCATTAATATTGTGACTGCTGCATTCAGGAGAAAATACGGGAACTTTTCCTGTCGCATGCTTTGACCTCACGTCCCGTCGTGACGTGATGGAAGGAGAACGAGAAAGGAAATATGATTTTATTAGGATGAAAATGATCGAATAATGTGTAATCTTTGAAAATACATGATTGATTAATTAGAATATGAATACTTTTTTAATACCACACTTCGATATTTGAAACAATTCTCATTATTTCAGGGGAGGAGTGGTAGCAATTTATTCAGGTAGTTTACGTGATTTGCTATGGATTAAAAAGTTCTTAACCTAGGAATGCCGGTTCGAATCCCCGTCCGGGAATCCAGGTTTACACGGTTTCCCTAAATCACTCAAGGCGAATGCCGGGATGCTTCCTTCAAAAGACCAAGGCCTAATTCCTTCCCGTTCCTTTTCCTTGTCCCCAGTCCCATCCCGCCTACAATGACCTCAACGTCAACGAGGCGTAAAGCTAATAGAGGCATAAGTTAAGAAAAAAAAAAACTTTCTTGGACGTATTCGCACTGTAAATCAATAGATTGCCCATTCGATCATTCTGCTCAGCACTATAGTTAGAATTACCTATGAAGGAACTGCATGAAAAGCGTCACTACCAAAATGACAACTCTTTTCACCACTGACCTAGCACTGAGGTCTTGTGCAAATTGGTGATGTTCATTGTAGTTTTTCTTAAAAGTAGTTTTTCTGGACTATTAATTTGACGATGATGGATATTGTACTTTCAGTGCAGTTCAAGTGGCATTGAGGTATGAACAGGTTATATAATTGACAAGAAGTTTAGAAAATATTAAGCGTATAATTTTTAATGAGTTTAATGAGTTAATGAGCTTAATGAGTTTATAACACCTATCATACAAAAAATAAAGTTCCGATATTGTAATGAAAAAATTCTCTTTAATAAATTGTAGAATGGATTTGGTAGCCTTTTAGCCTCTAAAGATCGCTTATCGTTGCCTCCAAGAAGTTTTTCTGTAGTGAATGGTTTTTGGCTGAAGATCTGGCCGTGCGCAGAGCCAGAAGGTGGATTCGATTGAGTCGGCTGTCTCCCTGATTGCGTGCTGGCCAGTAAGCCACGCTGATGGTGACCGATGGCCGAACACGGGGGATAATATAAGTCAAAGCTGTTTTCTTCAGGTTCGTGCAGCTTATTTTTTTCAGACTCACTCACCCCTACTGTACCGTACAAAACAGGAGACTATGCTGAAAATGTTATTTTCACACCAAACGCTAATAATTCAGACGTTCTTCTTCACTGTAAACAAAAAAGTACAGAAGTGGATTTGTGAGCTGTTGTAAACAAGAACAACTGGATTTTTTGAAATTTCTATAATTTAATCAGGCTACTGTGAGATCAACTAGGTTGTATTAATATTCGATATACACTAAAACCAAAGAATTTTTGTATAGCAACATCTAATAAAAAATAAAATTTACAGTACATTTTTACGTAAGACATACTATGGTTTCGCAACACTTCTTATTGATAAAAGCACATTTTCTAATCATTTTACTTCTTATTTTCTGGTGAAAATTTGTAACGCAAAGTCGTAGCTGTAATCTAATAATTATTCCAAACTCCCTCAACTAAATAAAAACTTCCGTAACTCAACATGACTGACTGTGACTATGAAGTTCAATATGCTCCTGAGATGTGGGCTAGTTCCTGATTCATATTGTATAACGTTTAAAAATATTACACACTGTAAGTAACAAATAACGTAACAGAATTGTTTGGAAACTAACAAAGAGTGGCCGTCCGTAAAACACGACGTTTTGGCAGTCAAAGACTCTGTCACCATTGTCTAGTTTCCCGAGTCGACCTTGAAACGATATACTGCAACACTACCAGTATTATAAACCAAAAATAAATAAACAAGAGGAAGGGTAGTACCATGGTGGAGTTGTTGTGAACTAAGAAAAGCAGACGCCAGCGGCAGCCGATGTTTTCAGCAAGGACCGTAGCTCACTGAGTGCGCCTGAGAAGACGCGGTGGGCGCCGCGGCGCCTATAAGAGGCGGCGGTGCAGGCGTCGCCACACTTCGCACCGCCACCACGGATGGATCCACGCAGGTAAGCACACTCCAACACAAGTATCTTTGCATTTAAGAGCAACTTTGATTAATTTGTAATCTCACAAATGTTGTCGATATACTTCCATATCAATACTACTGTTTTGTAAGTACATTTTTACAATAAGTTTTATTTTGTTCTAAACTTATTTTCGAATTGTTCCCCTTGTAACAAGTCAACTGTTTGTGGCGTAATATAGTCAAGTCTGCCGCAAACAAGAGTAAACATTCAATAAACCAAATATTGTTGATATACCAAAAAAAAAAAAATTAATTGCTCATAGTCGATATGAATCTTTTCTTTAATCACCAGTCATAGTTTTGTACAAATAAAAATCTGACTACCTACAGCTAACAACTAAAAACAAAAAAACTGTAAAATATTTAGAGTTTATGCGTTAGAATTTTTAAAATTATCGCATGCAGTGCCTAAACCAGAAGGTATAACATCATTTCAGTTCACAGGGCTAACATGCAGTTAATTGTTTCAGCTGATTTAAATTTCTACTTAATTTTTTAATAGGATCACTGTTAGAGTTATATTTTAGCGATATTGTTTCCCAATAATGTTTGTAATAAACGTTTTTGATGTTTACGAAAGATCTTCCTGATTTTCCTCTTGGTGTTAAATGTCCATCATATGCGCTGTACATATAGATAAATTTTATTCGGATAGTTGAAATTTGTATGTACTCTAGCCCCAAAGCCCGTCAAAAATGACGGGTTTAACGGAGTGATATTGTAATTTATATCTCTGCAGTTGCTTAACTAAATAGAATTGTTATAAAATAAATCTCGTTGTCATTTATCGTCCCTTGTGCTGTGAATAAAAAAGCTTCAGTTGTAAATCTGGTCCAGGATGCATTTCAGCCTAACCCCAACTCCGCTAATGTTGCCGCTAGTAAAGCAAAGCTTCAATCACACGTGAATTAATACATTCCCTGTATCGCATGTCAGTGTCATGCATCGCGATATAAACTTGATCCCAAATCTTCACAGGTTCTTACACCTTTCTTTCTTTTTACTTGTGATGAAGATCGATGTTTAACGGGCTTACACGGCTTACATCGACTGAAATAATGACCCCAGTGAAAACGAAGGATGCTAAAAATAAATAACATCTTAAGCTATGCTTCATAATATTTAATTCTGGTGTAGGCCACATATATCGCGTTCAATTTGGATGATTTCAGTAAAAAAATAAGTCAGTTTCAACGGAAGTGTTCTGACAATTCATTTCTTAGCAATTGCTTAACTAAATAGAATTGTCATAAAATAAGATTCCATTTAATTCCTTGTGCCTTGCGCTGTAACAAAAAATTTCCGTTTCCATCCGGGTACAGGTTGCACTTCAACCGAGCCACATACTACTCTACGATTGCCTCCAGAAAAACAATACTTCAATCTCACGCATATTAATGCATATGCTGTATCGCATTTTAGTAACAATAATGCATTGCTATATAAATTTGAGCTCTAGCGTAATCACTGGGACTCATAAGGGAATTGTCCTTTTGGTCTGAAAATTGTTACACACGTTCGATAGATTATATTGTTTAATGTGTGTTGCTCTTAGAGATGTAAAATATATACGTACCTCACAAACTTCACTCAAAAAGTGCCATAACGCTAGCGACTGGGAGAAGCTATATAGCGAAGTATAATGATCTTGCACACGTTCTTTGAACGATATTATTCAGGAATATGTTGTTATCACAGCCATAAAAAATATAAATATGGAATAAATTATACAAAAAAAAAAACTGCATCAACTTTGAACTCTTAGCGAACGAAGGAATTTAGTTTTTATAGCTGAAATGCAGCCAGTACCAAAACGGCGTTTGGTTCTTGTTGTTAAAGCATAATTCTCTAGAAAGATTTATTAAACATTTTAATTATCATGATTTTCGAGCAGAATCATTAGAAGCGTCTGTGGATAGGTTGGAATGTAGCCTGGACCAGAATGGACATAGATACTTCCTTTTGTAGCTTAATGGACTTCGTTTTAATTATAAAGTTGATTTGATTTTCATCGTTTTTGGTCATTGATGTATTTTGTTGAACGTAATATTAGTGTCACTGCATACCATAACAAATGGCGTACTTTAATCACTTAGTGTGTAACGTTACGGCAGATTCTGTTTATTTCAAGTTTGTTCATTATATACTATCTTGATGGGTGTATTAGAAATAAATTACTAAATAAATTTGATCAAAAATCTTGAAGGGTTTTAACACCTTTCTTTTTCGTTATTCGTGATTCAGACCGATATTACAACGTTTGAATAGCTGACATAGTTACATCTTACGGAAATAATAGCCTCAGTAATATTACTCAGTGAAAGCAAAGAATGCTAAAATAAATCTTGTAAACTTACATTGTGCCACGTAATATTTGTTTTAATTGAAGTGTAGGCTACACAGTTCACGATAAGTGTGCAACTGTTTCCGTTCAAACGATTTAATAATTTCAATAAAAGGACACATTTAAATTATTATTATTTTTTTAACTAAATTATTCATGCCTTCTGCTGTAACGTCAAATGCCAGTTGTAATTCTGACCCATGCTAAGTAACAATCTAATCAAAGCTTCCGCTAACATTGATGTTGGAAAATTAAACCTTACATAACTATGGACAACGAATTTAAGGAATACTTCTATTTATCAAATGAATAATACGTAAATATAAGCATCTAATGATTGATATGACGATTTAAACGCAATACATACTTTTTTTCCCAGTGTTCTGTCAGTTAATTTATTCGCGGATCATTAGAAGTGTTATTTAATAACATGCATAACCAAGATTAATGGCGTGATGTCATAGCGCGACGTCATAGAGTGACGTCATGACGTGACAGGTGACGTTATACATAACATACTTGCTTATTATAATATTAGATTTTCATGTGTTCATGAAAAGAGATTTTAGAAAAATCTTAATATCCGAGTAAGGAATATGAAAGAAAATTCCAGACGCGTCAGTCCGCGTTGCGCACAGAACTCCGCTCTGCTCTGTTTCTTCTGAAAGGTGATTTGGCACTAGGTTTGCCATTATAATATATTCTCCAGTCAACAACGCATGTGCTAAAGATGAGTGTCTACAGTGTTGATCTCTCTACTACGTATAATTGGAAAGTTGTAATAAATTTTAATGTCCGAAACTGATTGAGTATACACATTTCAAAATTATTCGCCAAAGCTTGTGGTTTAGTAATTAGCAACATTTACACAAATTTCTGCTAACTAAGTTTTGAAGATAATCCACTGCCAAATTATTGGCTGACTATATTTATCTTTATATTATTCACTACTTAAAAGTATATAACTGATGTAGTTTCGAAAAACGAGTAAAAAATAAATGTAGGCGCTTAAGTTAAATAATAATAATAATATGGAAACCACCGCGGAAGTTGTAAATTAACATATTGGTGACAATATTATCTTACACCGAAATATTTTTTTGATCAAACATTGTAAAGAACTGTGAAGTATTTATTCTACATACGACCTTCAATTTAGACAATAGATACGATTTTAGTTACAGTTGGTAATGCCCTACATTAATTCACTGACTCACATTTTACATAGAACATAAAAACGTGCGAAAACAAAAAAACTTGAAGAATATCATATCATAGGTTTAATACACTTAAACAATAGCTAATTCGCTGTTCATTACGATTTTAAATCACAAATCTGATCTAGAATGCTTGCAAGTGAAAGTGAATCCCAGCCTTGAGGTCGAAAAACTAACTTGTCGTACCACGGAACTGACAGAATGCTCTTGGAAAACTGCACGCCCTGTCACTTAACGTCATTAATAACCGTTAATCAAAGATAGGAGCCCGTTGCAACTAATAAAACACCAAAAACGGTTGAACATTTTGTCTTTACTTCCTACAGCTCAGTGTAAAGCATAGTATTTGTACCCTCTACTTCGGTAGCATTGCAAACTCTTTTTCTTACTGGCCGCGTGAAGACTGAAAACTTAACTCTTCAGAACCAATATATATATATATATATATATACATAAGATACTAGAATAGTTGCATGATGTTTCTTGTTCAATAGTTTTTTCCATAGGAATGCCATTCATGTTCTAGCCTAGTAGCAGCTATTCTTCCTGGTATATGTTTCAATCTTTATATTTACAAGAGTGATTCTTTCACACAATATTCTGTCTCTCATTTTATACGTTTTAAAATTCGATTTGCTATGTTGTCGGTGTTGAAAAAATAGCCAGATTGTCTACAAACACCTGAATTAAATCCTAAAATTCTCCGTATAGGGTATGTAGTGTTGAAATACGTCAATTTGAAGGTTATTCATCCGTCCTTTGGGTGCCGAATACTTGGTGACTCCCTAACCAGAGCGGATTCAAGTGGCATATTACACCGAAAACAACTATTCAACCGAAGCTGAAAACCGGGGAAACGGTAAAGCAGCCAGTCAGTAGGGCCACGCCTGACTGACAAATGACAGAGGATGATTGATGATGATGATGACATTTTGGAAGAGTAGGACTCAAAGAATCGGCTAAAGTTTTCAGTCTCTCCTCTCGTCTTTCTTCATACACAAACACATTACACTTAACATCACACTTCACAGTTGCGAACCCCTATAGTTTTACTGGATGTCATTCTAATGATATTTTTTCTTACTATATAAATTATCAGGATGCATATGAGTGAAATTTGTGTGTTGGGCTTCTAATTATTAATAAATAATTAATACATTTTCCCCGGGTGTACTGTCACTTTGAAGATATTCTCTGGTTTATTATCATCTCTTATGAAATAATCTTATATTTTTACTATCACTTTATCATCATAAATATGAAATTAAAATTTACTGTGTGTTTTGATGAAATGTTATGTAAGGTTTCACCTCATCCTCCCTTTTCACGTGAGAACTACATTCTTATCAAATCTATCAGTGACTATGTCCTACCTTTCAGTTTACCGAATTAAGTTCTTATTGTTTTCAATATTTTCATAAAAGGTATGAATTCAAACTGACAAATGTTGTCCGATGAAGCCCAAAAGTGTAAATTGATTTAATGATTCAGACACATATTAAACGTTATTAATTTTAACTCCTGTTTGTTAATTATAGTCTTGACTATTTTTCGCTTTATTTAAAATCCCGCTTACTGTTTTTCTAACAGTATTTCAGTTTCTTCATGCCATTATTAATAACAATTTTCGATTATCCTCGATTATAGTTCACGATCGTCCCTTTTTTCCACTTTTGAGAGAAAATATCGTGAAACCATTTCTTAATGGTTGAAGTCTATTATTCATGAATACCAACACCAATTACCACAAATTTTAAGCCTTGCCTTTTCACAACGAAATTTCAGTTAGTACTCCAATACTGATCTCGCCCATTATCGAAGGCGCGCTTCGATCTCTCTATCAAATCACAGTTTCATTGATACCAACGGTTACCAAAGTCTGTATATCGATTGTGGTATAGTCCGGTTCTTTGACGGAACATATTAAACAAAACTGACGATAAAAGTTAAGCCAAAGAATGCTTTAAATTAACCTCTTCTATTCAGGCTTATTCTCTATCATAGTTTTCCTCCTAGTATTCAGAAGATTTACTCTTTCTTTTTTTCTGGTGCAGAGGACCAAAAACTGACCTCCGTGTCCGAGTTGCAGTCAGTGATAGCTTGGGAACATTACTATTAATTTCTCTCTTTCACGATTCACCATCATCCTGGGACCATCTTTGCGTTATTTATGAATATCAAAGATAGTTTTTCTAGCAGCTGACATTAGCAGCACTTTGGTTCTCATTTCTTGTTCATGTTTATAATCACAGTATAAAAATCTTTAGTTATAAAAAATGTTTTTAATGCCCATCACCCGTTAGAAAATATATTAACGTTAGTTCTGAAATTATTATGTAAAAAAAAGCTGTGGAACAAAGAAATGAGACACGGCAAAAAATGTACTATCAGATTTAGATGACAGTATTTAGAATCTTATGTGCTAAGGATCAAAATTTTTTCGACAAAGCTCAAGGGATTGTTTCTTAGGTTGTATAATGTATGACATACCAATCACACACATGCAACTGAGTTAAATCCCACAACAAATGAAGTTCCTTTAAAAGTGACCTATAAAATTATGTATCAACAACAACAAATTCTTTCGAAAGACTGAGGTTCACCTAAATGAATGGAAATTAAATGAAAGGGAGTACTTAGCTCTGTGAAGTTTTGGTTCTAAACATCCTTAACTACAAATAATGTTCTCGAATGACTAGTCGAGTGAAGGTGTTTACACTCAAAAATTCGGCGATCGAAACTCCGTCACCATCTTCTGGTGAAGACAGAGATTTCGATCGCTGAAATATATTTTGTCGGTGCCTTGTTCACTCGGCTAGTCACCCGAGAAGTTTATATTCATTCTAAAGACGGTGTAAATTTTAGTACTAATGAGGAAAATAATGAGCCACCTGTAGTATGGTTTGGTGCTAGGTTGTGTCTGGGCTTGTTGGCCGCTGCGGTGCTCGGCGGCTGCTTGGCGGCTGACTCCACGTGGCTGCTGGCGCTGCCCCTGGTTCAGCGGCGCCGCGACGCCGCCCCCGCTGCTGCCGTGACGCCGGCGCGTGCTGCCGTCCCCCGGCGCTGGCCGGCGGGCGTCTGGTTCGGACCCCGGCTGGGGCGGCGCTCCGGTCGGCAGCAGCCGCCACCGCGCTACCCTCTGTAACCGCCTGCCCTATAGATAATAAACGAAATGTAGACCTATAATTAACATAGTGGCATTTATTAAAACAAGCTATTCCTGATCCAGCTTTACGTACATAAACAGTTCGTACGATTACAAACCAAAGGTTCCATAACAGGGGTGGCGTTTCCTATCCTTGTTCTTCGTCTGTAGTATTATAAATAAAATTTTAGTTTAAGAAACTAAAAAACACTAAAGTAAAAAGTTTAAATAATCTTCGAATATGAAGATTATGTTCAACAACTACACAGTGTCTCACAGTTCAGTATAATTTAATTTATTGAATAAGCTAATGATCGGAATTAAGTCATTGACCAAAAATTAACTTTAATGTAAAAAAAGCTTGATATGCTACTAGCTATCAGATATGTTATATTTTTTATTGCTAGCTATTCGTAAAGGTTGAGTCATTGTGAAAACTAAGAAGAGAGCACCCCATGCTTGTTTTACATTAATTTTTTGTCAATGAGTTTATTCAAGATAATTCAAAAATTGAAGTTATATTGAAGTGAGGGAAATCCTATCACTATTGAATATACAAGTAATCTTTATATTTAAAGATTATTTTAGTTCACATTGTTACAAAAGAATGTTTTTATTTTCATGTTTAAGCTACCATGTTATTTACTTAGACTTGGGAAATCCACAACATGAAACTCGAAGAACTCAAATCTAGTTAAAGTTACTTTAAGAAATTGTAATCAGTTAAAAACTTGGTGATTGTATATAAATTGTCTTCTAGGGGGACATTAAGATCATTTGAAGGTTAAAAGGTTATGGAAACTACATCAAACGTCTGTACGTTAACAGTGTGTTTAGAAAAACCAAAATAACCATTAATTTATCTGAAACAATGGTTCAACGGTAGTAAATTAACATATGTATTGTAATATATCAATGTGTGTAATGATAATGCTAGCACTTTGAATTTTTAAAACCGGTTAGTATTTCACTGTGATATACACATTCAGTGAAGATTTCGTGCCCGGGAAAGACGATTGATACACCCTGCTACACCTAAGCATTGCTGGCTGCCTATCATACTTCAGGGGCATTCCCAAATCCTTTTCGCTATTACTGTAAAATTAATGATAGTTAAAGGACGTAGCTACAAACATGTATCTTTATATGTTCTTAATACGTATGCAAAAATTCTAATAATTCGGACGTTTGGAAGTGTGAGAAAATTGAATTCAAAGATTCCGTTACTTTCAGTAATACAAAGCGTGTAATAAAAAGCTTTCTGTTCTCCCACAATTTAAAACGGCACTTAAATGATAAAAACCAGAATTTTTTAAAGAAATCTTTGAGAGATTTATATTTAGAAATGTTTTATCTAAGTTACTAATTGAATTTAATCTAAACTGTTTGTTCCAGTCAGATACACGTAATTTGGACATTTTTACTATCTGCAAATTGAATTATTGATGATCTGTTTCAAATGTATAAATGGATTTTAATGTTCATTCGAGCTAAGTCTATTATTCTGAACACGCTGTCTTTGTATTCTTGATAGATTTGCGTAAAAGTAGTAACTTCTTTTCAGCATTTCATTTTAACGACAAATCTGAAGATTGTGTTTCACTATTTTTTATTTAGTTTTCTTTGTTTCGAATTTCTTCTTTGTTAAGTCTACCACGTCTTTAAAAACTTACACGGTATCTGGTACTAACTGTAGCGTCACGATATCTCACTTGATATTCTAATGGTGTGTGCCGTTGCACTTGAACGAAGATCACGTGTGAGTAATAAATAACAGGAATATGAAGAAGTTATCCTTAATGAGTTACTGATTTATCGAGATCTGAGACCAGTATTATTTATTAAATTTTTTAAAAATAAATGAATATTTTCATGTTTTGCAATTAATGAATATTTATCAAACAACGTAGGCTGAATTTTGAAAATTTTACAAGTGTAACAGGTAGGTATTTGGGTTTCTCTACTATTGGATTTGAATAAAGAGCCGCTTATATTCATTTCAACATATAATCCTTCTCGTTGGTTGCCATGTATTGTTAATTAATGCTTGGTCACAGGTAAATGATTCATAATTCGAAATAATGTGTTATACATAGATCACTGACATCAATAAAAGAAATGAGTAAAGACCAGATGATATTAATTTTTGTATGAACCATAGATCAAATGATTTTAATAATATAAATACGTTTATTGGAAATGCAAGTACTAAATTTGTCTTGTTGTTAATTAAATAGATCAGGATCAATTGATGTAACAAATTATTAGACGCAACATAAAATTAACAATTTAAAAAGACGACAAGCAAACCATTTACAAATGCTGAACGAATGTAAGCTTTCTCGGTGAGTCAGTTGTGTAAAATCTTCTAAGGCTTTCCACCGAGGTAGCGCGTCAATGTATGGCGACGTTTCGAAGCCTGACTCAGGCTCCATCCTCCGTGAATGATTCTATTTTTTGATTCGTATCACCAGGGCACTGTCGGTTTGAATGGTTTTGAGGCGTTTGGGGTTTAAATAGTAGACATTATCATTTGAAGTAGCTGCGTCGTCTATAGCCGACGCATAAAGAACCTTGCTTGTCACAGACACATTACCTAAAATACTGTAACTTTGAACAGTTCGTTATACATCTTCGTAGGAGTAATGACATGCCTTCGATATCAGACTAACAATTGCCTCAATATCACTTTTAATATTGATCGGAAATTAAAGTCTGCTAATAGAAGCCCATTATACAGAATACTTAAAGAACGATTATTTAATCTTGAAAGCTCAACCTTAAAGTTGATGCTAGATGGCTAAATGTACGCTGTCTTTTCTACCACTGCGAAATATTGACGTCCGTGACATTCATCACAATCTTAATCAATGTACCCTTCTACCATTTGTATTCCCAAGTCAACGGTATATTATTTCGTTCTGTTGAAAGCCTCTTCAGCTTTAATGTACTGTTTTTCCTGGCTGTGAGTTTGCTAATTAGCCAGAATCCATCCCTCATTTGGAACAGTCACTCACTTTAGATTGTTACTGATGTTCCATTTTCTTGGCACTACCTGTCATGATGGCTGGAGGTCGAGATCCCTCCCGTAAGCCGGTCTCTGTGAGCTCATATTCGTAGTCAATATATAAAATAATTGTTAATGATCATTATTTCCCGGTCCTTAGGTCCGGCATTGACACGGGGTTAGCTGGTCCGGGATCCGGTGGTCGAAGAAGTTTTTCATCAAGTCTTGGCCGGCAGGGAAGGAGATGTGTTGGTGCACAATCCCTTTTTTTTTTTTTGCTTATGGCTTTACGCCTCGTCGACGTCGAGGTCATTAGAGGCGGAATGGGATTGGGGAAAAGGAACGGGAAGGAATTCGTCCATCGCCTTTTGAAGGAAGCATCCCGACATTCGCCTGGAGTGTTTTGGGGAAACCATGGAAAACCCAAATCTGGATACCCGGACGGGGATTCGAACCCGCGTAATCCCGAATGCGATGCTAAAACGTTAACCTTTCACCCACCACTCTCGGTCACAATTCCTAATCACCAATTGTGCACCAAGCTCCTGGGTTAAATTCCTCTCCGCACTGTGTATGGAGTGAGGGCAGTTGACGGCAATTCGTCGGTAGGATGAAGACGATAAGTTTTGTGGCTCCGTTGGTGTCTTTCTGTGGAGTAGATCTGAATGGGCCAACACGGGGTTTCACCATCTCCATCTTACATCTCACATCCACAACACAAACAAGACTCTACTCTGAACACACACACTGCCACAGTAATCCATACCTACAATAACACAATCACTGTCCCACTGGAAGAGACGACTGGAAACCACCCCAAATCATATGAGACGCTGCCGAAGAGGGGTAAACATCCCATATAGTAACCGCTGACACTCTGATGCGGGCAAGGCGTTCTTAAGAGGAAGAACAGCTCAATATTAAATAACTTGTGACCGAGCTGTGGCTAGACCGTTGAAGTTGTTATGGAACTTTGACACAAGTTCGTTATTGGACCTACTATCAAATATCATCACGGCTATGGAGCGTGGAGATCCAAACCAAAGAAGATGATTTATCAACTTCCTATGTCACTCAGCGAGAAAACTCATTTTGGTATATTGGTTATGAGTTGTTTGATTTCGTAGAAAATGAAACGTGAAACCATCAGAAATTTTGTCAAATAATTACTATACAATTTGATAAGAAAAGTCTGTCAGATATAAAAGTCTATGAATGGAATAAATCTCCCGAAGATGGTTGTGAGCGTGTCGAGAATAAACTGCTCTTTCGATGAACGCAAATGTCGACTATAGAAGAAAATATGGTGCCATTTCATTAAAATAACAGTTTCTAAAATAATTGTTTCTGATGCGGTTTGTATTAATAATAATATGTTCTCAAAATCTTATTACTCCTCGTAATACAACACACAATTACTGGTTCGGCATACAACGCTGCTAATATATGCCGTAGTTGTATAACACTCTTGTACACGTAAGCTCGATAAACATTTAAAAAAATTGTGGTTTCTGTTTAACTAAATAGACCTGGGAAGCAAAAAGCCCATAAAGTTAAAAATGTGAAAATAAAATTGCAGTACGTAATTGCGTTAAAATTATTTGACTACTATCGAAGCTGGAAAAACTTAATTAATAATAACCTTTCCCCGATAATAGCCAATTTAATTAACCGCGAAACGTCGTACTTGTGAAAATTTCTCCCACATCATCAGACAGTACGAAATTAATTTTTTAATGATCTTACTAAGCTCCTTATTATGAGATATACAAATATTATCTTATTACCTAACATTATGTAGCTTATTAACAAAGGTGATGTAAATACTATAAATAAGAATACAGCTTTCTTTTGAAAAATTTCAATCACAGGTAGAACAAAAAGCAGATCATTCTAGAAATAATATCATTAACAAAATAACCTTACATTTAAAACACAGAAATTGGAAATATTACAACAAGACAATACTTTCTCAACACTACGGTAAATAAAATAGAAACCAGCTACCAAATACTACAGGATGATTTTGTTTATGACGGCTATGTCAAGAATTTCCATACAATCCACACATCTGAGTTTCTCAAAATCATTGTTATTTTTTAAAATATTAGGAGTAGAGAACGTTTAAGAAAAATATCCGTTTAGTACTGAAAATACATTTAAGTTTTTGTTAGTGACATTACTGAAGAATTTTTTTTACAATTTTCATGTACGTGATTTTGGTTATGTACTGTAAGAAGATGACGTACGAAGTAAATAACCAATTAAGTGACTGTTTAACTCTATGAGTTATATTGAAATAGCAGTTGTTGAAACTCGTGATAAAGTTAATGTATCACGAATAAGTGTAGAATTTTTTATATACATTTTAATATTACTTGTTCTTAGTGCGAATATTACTATTAGAGAAGCTTTTTTGTTTTTTTTTCCGGTAGAGAAAAGTGGATGCCTCTTATACTCCAACTGGCTTATGTTTCATAGGACATATTCGCATAACATATGTCACGCCGGCTATCTTAAACGCTTCCAGTACAGCAGAAAGTTGCTCCATTAACAACTCACACAGACAATCCTTGAATGCAGCACGACGAGATAACGCAACAGGCCTGAAAGCGGTTAGTTCACTTCCAGGAACCACGCGTTTAGTCAGCCTCCTCTGTTCGGGGCGAATGTCATTTTTCAAAGCTCTCAAGATAAGTTTAAGTATATCATGATGGTACATGCTAACTTACACTACAAATGTATTACTGTTTAGTTATGAAATACATGCAAATTATTTATCAAACTATATATAAGCAACAGAAAACCTACAAAAAAAAAATGCCCAAAAAAACAAAAAAACAAAAAAACTTTGTGATTAGCAAGCACAAAAAAAATTCTTCTCGGGTGTTCTGCCAGATCAATTCTTCCATGTGCGACGTTTCGATAACAGCTTCTCTTGTCTTCATCAGGCGAAAAGGTCACATTGTCAACTTCGACCTTTTCGCCTGATGATGACAACATATGCTGTTATCGAAACGTCGCGTCGCACATGGCAGTACTTATCCGGCAGAACACCCGAGAAGAATTTTTGTCATCTGTACGCCGGGAAAGAGTCAGTTCTCACACTTCGTGGTTGTTTCTGATACATAACAAATTAGTAAGTCGCGTGGAAGAAGATTGTTTCAAACTGCCGCGTTGCTCAACAGAAAATATATTAGTAAAATCTGAAAATAGTCTCAACAACACTCCATTACCACTAGAAAAAATAATTGGTTGCTTCTAAGACTCTTTATATGGTATGATTACAGCCTGCTAAGGCAGATGTTAATACCTTACTGATTTACAGGGTTTTGATGCGCTAAATTAACTCACAAACTGAATGGTTTTCTCCCTTCCTATAATGTAGGCACAACTGTGTCGATATATTACGGGCATTCCGCAACCCATACTACATAAGAGGTAGCATCAACCCTCAATAAATACCGGGCGAATCGTTCTTAGCAACCACTACTTTGCTTAGCAAAATAATACTGTAGTAAATAAAGAATGTAAGCCAACATTTAGCTTTTAGAAAATACAAACCACAACAAAATTAAAAAATAGGGGGAATTTACAGTGTCAGTTAAATGGGTTCATGGTTTCACTCTTGCATAATTCGTGGCATACTAACGATCAAATATGATATTAATACCGAAAGATAGAAAAATATCAGCATTTGATTCACTAAAATATCAAATTATACTCAGTCCTCAAAGTCAGACGCTACATAAAGATTGAAGATGTGACAAATTTTGTTAAGTGGATATAGAAAAGATTTATTGGATATTTAACGTATAAGAACCTCGAAACCATTTTAGTTCTTGAAATTCCAATTTAAGCCTTTACAAAATTTTAAGAAATCAGTAGGTAAAGATGGCACTTTTCAGAATAAGATTGTATTTAAGTATCTGGCCTGAGACCACATAGGTTTGCGCTCATAGGCGTCAGTAATTTACAGCTTGTATTTACTACGGAGCATAGAAGAAATCGTTCCAGAGAATTATTTGGTAACTCAATGATAAGCTGGCTTGCTTTCAGTCAAAAATTTGGTTGTTTGATTTAAGTTCTAAGCTGTATGTTTTGTAGTTTCTATACCTGAATCGCGGTAAACCTCGATTTGTGTACGCAAAATTACGGAACACTCCCTCAAGCTAAGAATCCATCCTTGACAGGAGCATAGTGGGATAATGCTTGAGACATTGTCAGCCATTCTTCTAGGCCAAAGAAAACATTTAGTATTGCCTCATACTCATATTTCACGTGTCCTCAAACAGTTTGTTTCCTCATAGCCTGATGCCTTGCGGAGAAACAATATTTAATGGTGTTTCGTTACTTTTTTTTTTTTTTTTTTTTTTGCTTCTGGCTTTACACCTCGTCGACTACATCCCAACATTCAAAAGACGAATTGAGTGTGGGAAATATTGCATTATTCATGGATTTTACTCCATAACGTGGTCATCATGATGCACATCTCAGACCATATCGTTCCTCTAATGGTTTTTTGTTGTTTGTGTGTTCAGTGGTTAGATGGTTGGCTATTGAGAGGTCTATTCTTTCGAGCAGAATTTTTGCGGGCCCCTATTCGGTCCTCTGCCCTAGCAACGCCTGGTTTGCTTATTTGAAGTGCTTTAGGATGCCCTAAAGGTTAGAATTTCACTTTAAATTACGTGTCTGCTTACGCTGTTGAAATGTTGAACAGCGTAAGCAAAAACGCCACAGCTCTAAATACAACCACTCGGTCATAGTGGCCAATCGATGCTATGTCCAGTCTTCCACCGTGCTGTTACACTTGGAAGGAGATCTTCGTTGTCCCTACGACCGACCACATGGAGGACTATTGACCCAGTAAAGAGAGCAGGATATGCGGCACTGTGTGACGTCACTGCACTATTTGAGGTGGGCTGGCGTACCGTATCGTGAGATCGGAGGCTGCGTCGTGACACTGAAAAGTGCTGCCTTTCCAAGCGGCCGAAGGGCAGCACAGTACCTTCGAGAGCCCTCAAGGTCATCCTCGGCGCTGCCGTTATGAGTCTACAGCATTCTGAGAACAAGAGAGCACCGCAACTAGTCATATCACTCCCCATCTCACACCCTTTGTCCCTAACTAGCTTATCACGGAATATGTATATATATATATATATATATATATATATATATATATACTCTGGATTTGTAGTTTCGGTTTGATGCAGTCATTCATCTCTTATTTTCCTGAAATTTATTTCAACACACCTATTAGAACTTACGTCCTCAATTATTTCTTTCATATATCACAATCATTGTCTTCCTCAACAGTTCTCCACTTCGCCTGTTCTCTACTATTAAATCAACCAAACCGTCTCATCTTAAAATGAGAACCACCATCCAGTCTCATTTTTTTGTGAGATTCTTTCATAAAATTCTTTACTCATTCGCCATTTCAGAAAAATTTCAATTCGCATTTCATGTATTCACCAATTTTCAACATCCTTCTATAAAATCGCATTGAAAATCTTGTTTAATCATCAACGTTCTTTCCGTGTCTCAGCTCACATATGAAACTTCAGTTTTTAAATGTTTCTTTTCGCTTGTATAACTCTGATTTTGTCAGTGTTATTACTCAACCGTCAGTTGGAACTTAACTTCCTAAATACTCTGTTTACTCTAGTACTATTCGGTTGTCTTTTGTTACGTAATGGAATGTCAACATATAATATTTATCTCATAACTCAGTGTTTGAAGCTAAGGTGGAAAGAAAAAATGTTATATGACAGGCTGACTCAATCTGTGCACATATTAAGCGTAAAATCACGTATTAATTTTACTTACAATCTTTTGTATCACTAAAAACTGACAAATCTCATTGTAATTAGTCTTATAAAAGAAATTTAAACTGTTGTTAATGTAGTAAATCAATAATTATTTATAACATTGTCAGTGAATTTGAAAAATTGATAAGAATCGAAAAGAGAACGAAAAAATATTAATATCCCAAAACATGCCCAACAAAACAGAATAGGTCTAGATTACAGGAAACAATTTACAAAGTGTTGTATGCCTGTGGAGCATAATAACAGGCACAATTGCGTAAAAACAAATTTGTAGTAGAATTAACTTCGAAAACTGAATCGCCAATAAATTTTAATCACAGTATGTCCTTAAATAAATTGAAGAGATTTTTTTGCCGCCGTTTTTGTAGACTTAGAAATAATGTTTTAATATGGTGCAGACACTTCTAATGTAAGTTTTATATCCCCGATTTAGATTATTTGCAGGTCATTTTCGCTGAAGTTATTTTTCAAAGAAATGAAATGTTTTTGGTTTGGTAGATAAAGTGACGTAATACTGCATTTACCACAATTAGAACAATGTGTTTTATTATTATTATAAGCCTGCTACGTTTATTCGCAACGGCGAGCTCTTCATATTTCAAATTTCAGTAGAAATTAATTGTTATTAAGAAGTGAAAATCGTATTTTTACACAATTTTCAAACTGTTCTTTTTTTTTCAGCATAAAACTCAATTCTTTCCACAGTTCTCAGGGTGTTTATGCCAGACCCATGGGAGTAAGAAGTTAACGGTTTAAGTAATTTCAGACTTTTTGGCATGTATTATATTCTATTTCTTACTAGTTGAAATCTTAGTTTTTCTTAACTAATGGTGTCCTTTGTTATGTTGGAAGAATCGAAAGTTCGTGTCTGCCAGTAGCAAGTGACTCACCATGACAGGGCCAGCGGTCACAACTCCAAGGACGCTGATTGCAGTGGTCAGCCAGCGTCACGCATGTGCAGATCAGTTTAAAGTCGGTTCTCAGAAAGGTCCAGGGATCTGAAAACACGCTTAGGTGTTTAAACACCACAATCCAAGCAACATGTATATATAATTGGAACGCGACATGTTTCTCTGACATATTGTCAAAAAAGAAGTGACACTTGTGTAATTATTATGTGGTTTTTAAAAAAAATCAAGGGGTAATTGCAAATCCTGCAGCTCTATTGAATGTTTTATGTGAGTTAAGTTCATTTCTGTACAAATTAATTGTTTACTTGTGCTTCAGTTACTGAGCTTTCTTCATCATTTCTTTTTTTTTTGTGTTCAGCAAAATTTGATACACGGAAACAATTGCGCCAGTAAATAGATTGAGACTAAGTGAACTCAGATGTAGTACACAAGACATTTATTAATTAGCTGTGGAGTACTGTTACTAATTAAAGTATTAATACCAATTATCAAAATAGTTCGAAAATTTGCTGTAAGCTACATCGTTTTCCTTCCTGTGAAAAGAAGGTTAATTCTTTAAAGTTACATATCTAAGATTAGAATAACAAGTTAATACAACAAATCTGATGTTTAAATGCATAGGTAAATATCACACTCTAATTACTCACTATCACAGACTACGAGGTTTCATGACAAGCATTACCATTGAAATAGCAACAAGTTGCAACTATCATTTGATCGAATTAAAAATAATTTTTTCACCTTTATTCACCTCGACCAAGCAAAAATCTAATTCGTGGCAGAGGTCGTTAGAGCACGTTAACTATCACTTGCAGTTGTGGTAGAGGAAACTTTCACCAATATGGTCAGAAAGGACAATGAATATTTAGTTACGTAGAAAGGTCTCGGTTAAATACTAAATCCTTCCATCACGAATAGGGTGGCGCTATACGGCATTGCTGGTGGTGACTCTTATGTCGGACGCGGGCTTCAAACTTGGTGGTTGGAAGACGAAGTCTCAACTGGTCGTCACTAGCATTCACCCACTCTTTTCTTTAATATTTTATACAAAATATCGATCAAAAATTGAACTTAAGGCACTATTCACATTCATTTATAAATATAGTAATACCATTCAAGCCCAGGAAAGCGATTGAAAAACAACCCTATCCAGAAATTTAATCTGCAGTTATCACGGAGGGTTAATATTCTTTTAAGCGATACCTGGCATGGCACAGATCTTTTGTTAGGTATACTTACAGATTTTGGTTAATTTGTAATGTTATAGCTAAAAAAAAAGAAAAGTTTTAAAATTAAAAATGACATTTACTTAAAATATCGTAGTGATGAAAAACAGACATTAATCTGAGATAAAGAAACTAAACCTTTTGGCAGCTTCATTAAATTCTCTATACAACCGCGTATCAAAAATGTGAAAAGAGCAAAAGACATCAATTCGTTAAGGTGCTGGATTCAATTCCATGAAAGATCAGTTTCTGTAATTATTTATTAACATATCGATCAGACTTTTTCGACAGTAACGGATATTTGAGCTAAGTATATCACACCTTACGTTTAATTTATTTTGTTAATTTTTTTTCTTAATTCTCCACTACTGTATCAGCCAATCACCGCAAAATTTTCCAGTTCTTTTTTTGCCAATACTGTACTTATACCAGCGGTGTACATCAAGTCAAGTAAATTAGCGGTTGCTTTCGGATCTGGCATTCGGGAGGACGTGGGTTTTGTTCCTGTATTTATCTCTCCTTCCCGGAATAATGTAACATTGGTACTTCACTGAAGGTTAAGGCTGGTTTCCTTCCTGACATTTATTAACAGTCCTCACCTGTCTCTAACAAGCTCGGTACCTATTATCCATAAACCTCCATCATAAAAAAGAGTTGTCTTGCATAAAACCGTAGGTGTGCCTCCTCTAGTTCCGGTTTCTAGCCCGGATTAGCGCCTCGGCTTCTCTTCCTAACAAAATCGGCAGCCAATCAGCTTTGAAAAATCCACAGTTCATTTTGATTTGCCGTGCATAGAACACATTTAAATCATATTTAACTTGTTTAACTATTCCCATTTGCTAACTCACACACGTTTCTCGTACTCGTGAATCATTGCTTTACTGGCAAGAAAAAAAAATCCATACATGATTCTTCATGGATATCATCATGGAATCCCTAAATTTTCACCCTTCACAACTGCAATATTTTGCTATATGAGGTGATGTAATGGGGAGGATTTTTTGTCTTGAAGAACTCCCTCTCCGTAAAGGAAATGCAATCCATGTGATTTTTCTCATGCTGTTGGCAAATACACAATATTGTGTACCTCATCAACCACGTTGTAGCATTTTGTTTTTGTGCCGGTCGACGTACCTTATCCGGCTTGAGGATTTCCTTTATGAAGATTCTACGTACTTTAGTACCATCCAGTAGTGCCAATATTCAGATGAGTTGTGCCTCGCGACGGAAAGCAGTATTAAAGGCTGTCTGTATTACCACGTTTGTGACATCTGACAGTGACCGAGAGATGTATTAGTAATAGTTTCTCATTTGTTTGTATATCAATTCATTAATTACTTTGAACCAAAAAGACTTACCTCAGTTGGAAGGAGTGTACTAAAAGCTGTTCGCCATAGCTGAGGCCAATTAGTGTTGGGATATTTTAATTCAATATTATTTCTTTCGCCTTTAACACAAGTCTCTTACAAATATCCCTTGTGGTCTTTGGGGGAGGTAAATTAGAGCAAGTTTGGATGTAACTTTTTTCTGAGAAATAAACCTTGAGATGTTGTTAATTACTCCCTCTGTTCTCTAGATATACTGGAGCATTCATGATTTTTGGTTTGTAGTGCCTTGTAACAGTGGATGTGAAACTAGATTCTTTTCAGGTTATCTAATGCAAGTATCAATAGAGTCTTGCATCTAGCCATCAAGCTGATAACATTCAAACCTCCCTTCAATTTTGGGCGTCTCATAGTTTAAAATTTCGCCATGAAAATATCGTTTGGGCACACACACCTACACAGAACTTCTACAGATTTTCGGCAATGGAATCAGGTGCTGGTAACACCTGAGCTAAGTAACTCATTTTGCCTGGAACACTTGATATTTTTATCGTGTTGAGACTCCTTAAACTCTGTATTCGCAGAAGCACCCTGATTTTAATACAGAGGCGATAAAAAAATGTGTCATCAAGATACATCATTACTTCACTGCGTGCTGCTGATGGATCAAACAAAAAACATCTTTAGACAGGTGTGAGTATAGTTCAGGTAATTAAAATATCTACGAAAATGATATACATATATATAAATAGAGGTGTGTTTTCTTGTATTTCACTTTTCAGCCACCTCTACCTTGTGTACCTGTGGGGATATGGGAGATATCATGGTTAAAAAGTGGTCGATGCAGGGCATTTTCATATATCGACCAAAGACATGTGTCTCCGTATATGTCACTCTGCTGCCACAACTACATAACATAGACCATTGGTGTTTGTATGTGGTAGTGGTATCGTGTCTCCTATCGTGTACTATCGTGGTTAGATGTCGGTAGCTATGGGGGTGTGGGAGATATGGTGGTTGAAATTGGTCGACCTGCGGCTCTTTCATATTTCTACCAAAGACGTATGTGTCATGGTGTATCACTTTTCAGCCAAAACTATCTAGCGCAGATCACTGTTGTTTGTGTGTGGTAGTAGCACAGAGTCACCCGTCGATCACAACGTTGGCCGAATTTCGGTAACTGTGGGAGTGTGGGAGATATGGTGGTTGAAATTGGTCAATCAAGGATATTTTCATATTTCGACCAAACACATGTGTGTCCGTATATTTTACTTTTCTGCCTGAACTACATAGCGCAGATGACTGGCGTTTGTGTGTGGTAATAGCATCGAGTCTCCCATCGTGCACTATGTTGGTTAGATGTCGGTAGCTGTCAATCCAAATTCTTTACAAAAATGAACGAAGTCGTGGGCACCAGCTAGTCTTGAATAGTGTATCTGGATAACTAAGATGGAAGTTGTAGTGTTGGAACTGGAGCCGTTGGCGCCTGTCCGCTGCAGGCTGCGGCACGCTCGCGGTGAGGACCTTGTAGCTGGAGAGTTCAGTTCGGGATTCCCGCCGTCGGCATCCGGAAGCGCGGCGTGCCTTGCAGTCGTGACGCGGACCGTATTCTTAGCAACCGCCAACTCGCCGCTCAATGGGATGAGCAGGCTGCTGGCCATTAGCATACGGGACAGGATCCGACAGCTCGCCGGGCTAAAGGCCGACTCCCGTGATTCAGGGGCCACCTGGGCCTTGGACGGCGGCAACTCACCGCTCCGCTCTCTGCACATTAAACAAAACTTTCAAGGAGAAGCAGTTTGCAGTGACCATACATATCACGGCTAACCATCTGGTACCCAAATTAAAGGAAAGATCGTCTGCTTAAGAGAGTTAATGGTGAATCTGGAGGAGGTAGAGCACTATGTTCTATTTCAAAATCTTTTGAGTTTTCTTATTAAGAGTGGCTAATTAGCTGTCTTAATTAGCCCGTGAAGAATCGCCGTTAATAATTATTTTTCACTATTTCCACTCCAAAGAAAGTAACAGCGTGTTAAGGGTGAATGGCCAGATTCACACGAACACATGTTAACTGACGCTCATTTAAAATCGAAAATAAGACATAGTTAATCAATCTATCAGCCCAAATGAAAGCAGCTATTATTACTGATTAATTATAAGCACTGTTTGGAAATATTCATTTTATTCCGTAAAGCTGCACAAACCATAAACACGAATACTTTACAATGCGTTAACATTAAACATCACTCTATTGGACGTAATTACTAGATAATATCCAAAAATTGCAATACTACTGATACTGCCATACGCTCGCCTCAACGCCTGTAATGCTAGTTACAGTTACTAAGACGTGCTATGCCCAAAGTCAACACACAATACTGACTGTGGAATCCTACTGTAAAATAAATCAAAATACGTACATCAGCACATTATTTTACAGATTATGCAATTAATTAGCCAAGGCATGCATCTACATTTTGAAAACGACAATGCATGGTTTCACATAACAATGTATGCCATAAGAAAATGTTGACACGAAAGTCACCGTATATATAATATATACGAGATAATGATTAAAGAAATTAATATTAATGGTGGAATGCGATACTGTCACAATCTACGCTCGGAAGTGGTACGGTTAGTAGTTGCTTTGTCGTCAAGGAATGTCCTACGAACTCGTTGGACGTGATGTACGATTAGAGTGTCCCAGCTAAATCATTTTTTTTTAATCTGCTTAACGTCTATCTAACAGCGAGGTCTTTAGAGACTGGAAAGGATGGGGGGCAAGGAATGGGAAGGTATTTGGCCATGGTTTTTTGAAGGAAGCATCCCGGCATTTGCCTGGAATGATTTGGAAAACCATGGAAAACACAAATCTGGATGCCCGGACGGGGATTCGAACCGCCGTCCTCCCGAATGCGAGGACAGAACGATAGCCGTTACACCACCACGCTGTAGACAAATTATATGTATACAATAAGTTTGAAATGAGATAAAATTGATAATCATATTACTTTGTGACACAGACATACTGGGTGGAGTGTTGTCAAGTATAGTGAGTTTAACATATTAAGATAAAACATATTAAAATGAAACTATGTTCCTGGCCACTCAGTTTTGTTCTAGTTTATGATTCTAAGCGGACCACCAACTTTTATGTCCACATCCGACGGGACAGTGTGGTATACCCTTACTTTCTTGAGCACGCCGGAAACGTTTGGCATTTAACCGTTCACAGTGTGCTATTACGAATTGTACCACACCATCTTTCCTATCCTTCTAGCCAAGTCACAAAAAAATTTCTTCCACTAAAAGGTATCAAACCAAGTAACTATGTATCGAGCTAAGAATATACAGTTTCATCACTCTCGGGCATAGCACAGCCTTGCAATTGTTTGGAACCGTCTTAGACAAATGGTATACGATTCAAAATATAGAAAAAAGTGTTTCGAACAATAGCGAAAAACTGGCAGCTATCTACCATTTGTACGATTTTTATTTTCTGATAGTAATGAAATACAAATAATAACACTATAATAAAAAGTAGTTACCACCAATCGAAAGTAAAATTTCTTTTTAAGAGGAGGACAATTGAGTATTAAAACGATCCATACAAAAAACACAGCTGAAAAACAAAGATGACAACTTGCACAATAGTGCTCTGTAGTGTAAAAGTTGAGTACACCAAACTATGAAACTAATTATTCACATCCAACGTATTTTAAATAAAATTATCGATCCACCACAGATAATGTAATTTTCCACATTATTTCCACACATTTTCCAGGATTGTCTACCCATAAACTATATAATTTACGACGATAATACCAGAAATTTACTAGAGAAAAAAATGTTCCATGGAGCTTATTAATGGGGTTAACACAGTGTATGTCACTTTTGACAGTTGATTTTTACATAAAATAAAACGAAGATTGTTTATTAGCAGATCATTATATAAAGGATGATTGCGACTTATTTAGTGGAGTTGGCATTTTTTAAGAAAGATGGATAAAGTGCGGCTCCATGGGCGTAGTACGTATCGATAAACAATAGGGGTCACTAGTTCGAGTCTGGATCAGAGCACAATGTTATGTTGGTCTTCTTACGTAGCTACATCGTGTTCATTTATCACATACAAAACAGCTTAATACACATTTAAATCTAATCACATCACATAGTTGTCCCAGGACGGATGAAACTGTAGGTCCAGGCACGTATAGATGTGCGGAGATAAAATTCCACCCAATTTTTAATTATATCTTGTCATTACGTTAGTATATGTACAAAACTTTTGCTTAACTCCTGTTTAAAAACCAATCACTTTTAAGCAGTTGGACTGCTGTATATGAGCGGGAAGGTACAGTGACTCAGCAAGTGGGACAGACCCGCCGCTCTACATCCGCTTAGCTCTTCTCGAAACTAGTTCTAGTGCCTTAGTCAGAAGGGCGGTATGGCAGAGACTTAGGGAGTGTTTCCGTCTTCCAGTGGACTTGCTGGAGGGCAATGACGTGGACCACATGGCAAGGGAACTGACTAGGTCCATCCAAACAGCAATGAAAGGCAGTATTCCACTGGCAAAGGTAAAAAAGGGTGAAGGATATACCGTGGGATGAGAGACTGCATAGAATGAGATCGAACATGCGAAGGGCGCGGAGGCAGTACCAACGCTGTGCTGTGGCGGCTGATAGGCTTGTTTTGCTTAATAGATACAGGGAAAGAAAAGAAGCTTTTAAGCAGCAACTCTTAAAAACTAAAACAGATAGCTGGGAGGCCTATGTCAGATCCAATCTTAGATCAGATCCCTGGGGCATTCCGTATAAGATAGTTGCCGGAAAAATAAGACCACCTACTACGTTAGCCACTGTGAGGACTGAGGAAGGTAACATGACCAAAAATTGGACTACAACAGCGGAGGAATTATTAAGGCAGCTACTACCTGATGATGTGGAAGATAGAGAAACCGACTTTCATAGAAACGTGCGGAGTGATCAATCTCAGCTTTATGTAGCTGAATCGGAAGGGGAGGACATAACAGTAGACGAGGTAGTAAAGGCCATAAACAGTATGGCAAAGCATAAAGCACCGGGACCGGACGGGATAGTAGCAGAAGTGTTGCAGGCCCTAGTAGTCCAACTGGCCTTCCCACTATGTACGCTTTTTAACAAGTGCCTCCAGCAAGGCCGGGTTCCAAACATCTGGAAGCAAAGTGAAGTCATGATATTGACCAAGGGGGGAGACAGAGATCTAGCAAACCCAAAATCATATCGGCCGATCTGCCTGCTAAACGTCCTTGGAAAGGTTCAAGAAAAAGTATTGATTAACAAACTGCAATATCACAGAAGCCAAATAGGCATTAACATGAACCAATATGGCTTTCGAGCAGGCAGGTCGACCGAAGACGCAGTAAACAGGGCGGTAAATTTAGTTAAAAGTAGTTCTATGAAGTACGTAATAGGAATTTTCATAGATGTTTTCCGCAGCTTTCGACAATTTATGGTGGCCGATGTTGTTCCGCCGCCTGAGGGAAATAAACTGTCCAAGTAACCTGTATAATACACTGCGGGATTACTGTAAGAATAGATTTCGCCACATTGAGATGTCCACGAGGGAAGGTAGATAAACGTCTTACTAAGGGCTGTCCCCAGGGCTCAGTAAGTGGGCCAGTCTTCTGGGATTTAGTTTTTGAAGATGCTCTTAGGCGTTTGGAGGGGCTGTGTGGCTTGCTGGGGCTGGTCGCCTTTGCTGACGATTTGCTGTTGTTGATTGAAGGTCGGACCAGACAAGACATAGAAGATAAATCCAAGGTAGTGATCGAAGAACTTCAGGCATGGTGCTTGGAGACTAAGCTGAGCCTTGCACCAAACAAGACCCAAATGATGCTACTAAAAGGGAAATTGGAGCGGGATCCAATTGTTAAGATGAATAACATCACCATAAAAAGGAAGCCGACAACAAGATACTTAGGCGTCACTCTGGATGAGTTCCTAAACTTCGCAACGCATATTTCCGAGACGTGTGAAAGAGCTAAGGCGGTCATGCACAAATTTGTAAGCATAGGCCAGAGGAAATTCCATCTCCCGATCATCTTAATA